>VUQS01030617.1:8695-18811 GCA_015108495.1 Heterochromis multidens | reverse complement strand
TCTGGGGGGCATTATTGCGGCTTCTCACCCTCAATATCAAGTACATTTCGTGACAAAGATGCGCACACACACACACACACTCTCACTCACACACACACACACAAAACAACAAGATTGTAGATTTGTGTCTTTGTATTTTGTGTATCTGCTTCTCATGTTTTTTTTCCAGGTGCTTGTTTGTTTGTTTTTTCTCTTGTATGTTTTGTCTTGCAGGTGCAGCAGCTGACGACCTATTGCATTTCTCTGTTTGTGCTTTATCCTTATACTTTCTACCTTTTTCTTCTCCCCCTGCCTGTCAGCTTAGACATTTTCATATTATACATGTACTGTAATAACAATAATAATACTAATAAAAATGAATAAATAAACACACGAAAAAAAAAAAAGAATTCATTTATCACTTGTTTGTATTATTTCTCAATACACTCAAGTAACTATGTTGTTTGTCCTGGCTATTTCTATAGCCTTAGCCTCCTCATTTCTTTCCCATCATTATTTTTAGCTGATGACTGTATTATTTACTACTCAGAGGTGACAAAACTATTTAATGAGAAGTGTTTTACTGCACTCACAGGTCATGTTTCAAAACTATTTAATGAGATTTTTTTTTTCTTCAAATATTATTTGAATATTGTGTGATTTTAGGCTACACAAATAATAGGCTGTTTGGATTGATTTAGCACGTGGCTTGGCAATAAGTTGACATGATTTTAGTCCTCCGCCCACTCAATCGCATCGACCAGACCAGCCGGCTGGTGTCTGCGGACCCACTCCACCTCCTCCGCAGTAAATTGTGAACATTTTCAAATTAAAACCACACTGCTTTGTTATGTTAGCAGAGCTAAAGTAAAATGAACTTACAACATTATCCATCAGTGGTGCTACCAGAATTTGTGCCAGTGGTGGCACACTTTCCAAAGACAGAGGAAATAGGCTGGCTGATGAGAACCATTTTGACTGCCTAGGTTCTGTCCCCCCAAGAAAATCCTGTCTTATTCTGGAGCTTCAAGTTGGCGCTTTTCATTTTAGTCTCATCCCTTTAATTCAATTTTTAAAAAAGGCCATTAAATTAATAGATAATTAGTTGAAGTTATTCCAAAGAGGCAGTTGTGAGTGAGTGGATGCTGTTCTGTAGGCACACAATAGTACATCAAATAAAATTCATATTATACATAATTTTTAGACTGAAACATAATTTGGAAAAGGGGCTCAAACAAAGACCAAGTGAAATAATTCTGAAACCAAAACAAATAAAAACGAAACAAAGAACGAAAGAGCCTGATCAGCTGGGATTCATTTTGAGTCAGACTCGTCTTGGTTTGTTTCCTTCTGTCTTAATGTGGTCTCATTATAACTTGGGCTTCACTACAGGAGACTACTACAGATGATTTCACTTGATTAACAAACTAGTGAAGATCAACATCTGGAAGCAATTAACCTTCAGACCCACATTTATGCCCATGGAACAGCATGCATCAGTGGAGCTGGGCTTTGCTCCAGTTCTCTAAAGCCCTTTACTTTGTATAAAAAACACAACTCTTTATCACCATACAGAGGAAAAGGTTGCAGTAATGTCTGTGTTTGTCTGACTGTAGCACTCTAGGTCAAAGGCCATTTTCACAGATGTCTGGTCAGCACTCTAAAACGAATCCCTGAATCAGGGTTCTGAATAGAAATTAATTGTTATTTATCTGCCTGTCCTTACAAATTAAGAGAGGGTGCCAGCAACCACAGTCTGAATAAAAAATATCCACTAATTAGTCATACTAGTAAATCCAAGTTATAGATAGATTCCATTTTACATTTTTTCTTCAGTTTTTTTTAATGACCTTGTCTTGTGTTGCCACGGGTGATGATTTTCCCAGGCTTGTACTGTATATATCATTCATGTCTCAACTTTTACGCTAGCCAATGCAGAAATGCTGCATGTGCACGACACTCTGGGAGAAATAAACATCATAAAGGCTGCAGTCTTTATCCACCTGATCCAGTAATTTGTGGCCAAGGTTACAGAGGTAACACAATCTTAAGAGAGTTCTGTGCAATGGTATGTAGGTCTTTCTTCCTGGGATAAAATAAAAAAAAAAAAAAAGTAGGCTGTTTTTTGCCTGTGTGTGGTGCATTCACTGCTCTTGTGAAGCACTGGACATTTTTATGTATGAATTGACTACTAAAAACAGTGGATTTGCAAGCAAAATTATACTAAAATTAACAAAGAAGACAGTAACAAAACATGATAGCTATCAGTAGAGTAAAACTGGTGGCTTCCTTTATTGTAAAACCTTCTTGTTCATTAGATAGATGGATTTTCCTAAAAGCACATTAATGCATCTCAGGACAACTAGTGCCAGCTATGAACACAGAGCAGCTAGCAGCAGACTTCTATGAGCAGCTTGCTAAACCAAATGGTATAAGAAAGCTAAGCTGTCTTCTAGTGCTTGAATAAAAGCAGAGACTGAGGGAGAGGAAAAAAGTGAATTCGCCATCATTCAGTTACCACATGGAGCCAAGTGATGATGTGTTGTCATTACTGTATTTATTTATCGTGTTGCTTTAGTGAAAAATGCAATGTGTTTCCTATATGAAGGATGCAGAAGTTGTGTTGGAAAAAGAAAATGCACTGTCGTCTTTAAAACTGCAGTTCTGTCGTGTCTCATATGGGGAAGAAAAGTAAAAGGAACAGCAATTTACAGCTGCACATGTAGACTTGTCTTGGAGTTCCACTAAAGAAGGGCCATCTTCCAAACTGCTAGTGGTGCTGCTGTGGGGAAATTAGATTTGATTGTAACACAGACACAGGCACAAGCCAACAGGTAAAGTTTACAAAAACAGGCAAGAGCAACATGCTGCATTTTGATTTCCAGGAAATCACAGAATTCGTGTCTACTGGGGAAATAATCTGAGGGCAGAACTGGTTATTTCACCCAATGGCCAAAGGCTGAAAATGAGAAGCAGCAGTAAATAAGGAAATGTTAACACCTAAAGTGATTACAAAATTCATGTAAAGTTAGGCTTAATGTTGAGTTTTAAATGTGGCTTTGACTTTGTCTTTTCTTTAATATACTGCACAGTGCCAAATCTCAGTGCAAAACATATCATCAAGCACTATAGAATTTTAAAAAGGCTGAATTGCAAACTTACTTGTTACATATCTGTTAGCAGCCACTAGGGTTGTCAAAAAAAGTCAATACTAATCAGTTTATTTGGAATTTTTAGAGGTCAGTAAAGCTCCTGTTTCAGCAACACTGAAGTATTAAACTGTTATCATAAATGTTAACCTGTTAAAGTTAGCCTTTAAACTATTATCAATTACTTAATAGCCCCATTAGCCATCTGTAAAGTTATCATTAAGGCAGCGGCTAGCATTTATGGCTAAGCACCTATGGTTAATAATAAAATGCTAACATTAATGTGGGTGCTCGCCAGTGTTAATTTAACAGGATAACACAATTACTTGTATCTAAAAACTGTTCCTCAGTTTTGCCACATCCAGTCATAATGTATTTTGTATGAACAATAAAATAGGCAGTGATGTTTTAATATATTTTAAA
This sequence comes from Heterochromis multidens, assembly GCA_015108495.1. Lineage (NCBI taxonomy): Eukaryota > Metazoa > Chordata > Actinopteri > Cichliformes > Cichlidae > Heterochromis > Heterochromis multidens. The sequence continues at coordinate 15,260 of VUQS01030617.1, read as the reverse complement.
TAAAATTATGACATTAAAATTACATTATTAGCAGACATTAATTCAGGCATCAGACTCCAGTGATACTAACCATCATGTCCTACCTTCACTGGAGGGCATTTTTGGCTTTAATATGACATAGCTTTCAAACAACATCATTGGATGAATTTGATGTTCAGGTGCAATGAATTATTGAAATAAATTGTTGGTACATTATAACTGTTGAGACTCGTTAATGACAATAAAGTAATTATTTTTAATGACTGTCAGAGCACATAACCTGCTGTGCTCTGACAGGTTAAGCAAGTTGACCTGGGGCTGTTTGGCTTACTTAAGCTTAGTGTATTACAAAATGAAAACCATAATGTGAATCCATTCAGGGACTATTTAAGCCACATCTCAAAGACATTAAAGCTCTGTCAAATATTTTCACTGCTGGTGACATATTGCATACCCAATGCTACAGTGGTCATGGAGGATTAGTTGAAGTTGATGGACCTTTTGGGTGAGCACCTGCATTTGGAGCAGCTGTGGCTCAGGTGGTGGAGTGGGTTGTCTACCAATTGGAAGTTTGGTGGAGTCCGCATGCCAGAGTATCCTTGGGCAAGACATTGAATCCCGAGTTGCTCCTGATGCATCCATCAATTGCGAGTGTGTGTGTGAATGTTAGAAAAGCGCTTAGGCATAGATAAAAGCGCTGTATGAATGTGTGTGTGTGATTAGGTGAAAAAGACTTGCAGCAGAAAGCGCTTTGAGGGCTCAACTGAGTAGAAAGGCGCTATATAAGTAACAGGCCAGTCCAGTTGGAGGCAAATACTAAGATCAAAGGGCCAGCAGATATAATTTTGCTCTCATATAGTAATTAATTAATTAATTTGTCAATTATGTTAACACATAGCAAATGAGTGAAATAAAATTTGATGCTGTATGTGGTTGATATAAATTGTCATGTCCACATGAATACCTTGATAAATTATGTACAAACAATGTAAATCTCTTGTCCTGTGATATTAAGTCACACAAGTCTTTAAAAGAATACAGTTTTGCTATGACTGAAGCACCAAAGCATGTGTTACTGGACCTAAAAGAGCTGACAGGTTGGCCTAGAATCCCTGTTACCCATAATGCCAACAGTCATCAGACATGAGTAGAAAGAGTCTGTGATTTTCTTTAAAAATTGCAAAATAAAAACAGTTCTTATGTTTTTAATACTGTTCATTAAATTAAAGTTGATATACCTGAATCACAACCCTCATAGTACTCTAGTGGTCGCACCCATAGGTGATTTAATTCAATTCAATTCAATTTTATTTATATAGCGCCAAATCACAACAAAAGTCGCCTCGAGGTGCTTTATATTGTAAGGTAAAGACCCTACAATAATACAGAGAGAAGAGAAAACCCCAACAATCAGACGACCCCCTATGAGCAAGCACTTGGCAACAGTGGGAAGGAAAAACTTCCTTTTAACAGGAAGAAACCTCCGGCAGAACCAGGCTCAGGGAGGGGCAACCATCCACCATGGTGAGGTGGATGGTTGGGGGTGAGGGGGAGGAAGACAAAGACATGCTGTGGAAGAGAGCCAGAGATTAATAATAACTCAGACAGAAATATAGGAATGGTGTTCATTGTTTAGACAATTTGTTCATTTCTGTGTTTCAGCTCTGTCTCTGTTTCAGGCATGCACAGCGCTTGTTCAGCATTCATTGTTCTAGTTGGAAAATATGAAAAAAGAAAGATGCTTTGGTGTGCTGAACTGTATTGCACATTTTTGTCCAAAGCAACAATAAGACACACAGAGTTGTGACATTGTTAAGACAGCACCAGCATTTGAAGAATGAATTAACATGTGTTAATATACATTTGCATTAGCAAAAGTAGGACAATGAAAATAAAAAAAATACCCCAAAACTGGCATTTCTCATTATACAACTTCAACAACTGCAAATGAATTATACTTCATAAATGGACCCAAAGAGCCTTACAACACAAGTGAAAACTGTTTACCATTAGTTTTGAATATATTCCAAGATTTTTCATTACTCAGGAAGTCAGCTTAATGAATTGAGTGAAAAGTTGAACCTCTGAATAATATCCACAAATATTAGAATTTCTTCATATTTTGATTTGCCCCTAGCATGCACTCAAACTGGCATGGACTGCAACTTTATGTAAAATATAATATTCCAAAGAGTATTTTGTTATGCTAGGAATGCATAGTTTTCTCAGTCTTCAAGCAAATGATCAGCAAAGTTGAGGTTAGATGACTGCAGGGGAAAGCACTCCTCTTTGGACTTCAAGTTTCTGCTAAACTTTAGATGTGTTTGAGCTCCTTATCCTGATGTGATATGAATCTTTCTCCACAAAAATGCAAACCAGAGTGTAGAATGAAAAATGGAGAGCTACTTCTCCTTCATTATGGTTTAGGTGTCCAACTCCACAATAGACAAAACACCCCCCAGACCTGACTATTCCCATTACCACGATTCACTATGTGTTTGATGCACTGTAATATCACTCTCTTGCTCGCCTCCTTATATACACCCTAGTAAAGGGCCAAGTCACAAGCACCAGTTCAGTTTTCATTTTAGAACTATTTCTCTCTGATGTAAAAATAGCCACTATTATTGTCTCTCTTGAAATGTGAATGCCTAAACACTCACAAAATGCTTGTTGTGTTTTTGCAGACAATAAACACTTAGGCTTAAATGTTTGATGCTGAAGTACCTGAAAGTAATTTATATCACAAGACATTTAGAAAGGATGATAAAAGATAAAGCAATTCACAAAATCTTTTGTTTTTCTTTAAAAGTTAACCTTCTCCAGGCACAAGCTGTAATAAACACATGCAATTTAGACACAGGGGAGTGTGGTTATTGAAATTCCTGCATTTACTTTCCAGCTATCCTTTCTGGCTTTATGCAATTGCTTTCTATATCATGATACTTTAGTGTGACCTGTAATTTTATGTTATAACTACTGTTCTGTCATAATCCTGAAAACCTTCTCCTGAAACAAAGCCTATGAGCCAAACCTCCTTGCGTGTAAATCTTGCCTCTTGCCATCAGTGGCCTGTTTACAAGCTTCTTGCTAGCACCCTGAGGATAAATGGGGTGAAAAGTGTAGCAATCAGACAAGGCTGTACAGTTGTTGTTGCTCCATTTGTTTCTGGGGGCTCCAATACCACATTTGGGCGGCAAACTAGCTGGTGAGGTGTCACATTTGTCGTTGTTGTCGTTGCTGTTGTTGTTGAGCAGTGGTTCTCATTTTTTTCTTTTTCTTTTTTTTTTAGCATGCTCCATATCCCATAGTTTTTACATGCCATTAACAATAAAAAGAATCAAACTGAAACTGTAGTGAAATAAAAGTCAAAGTTGTAGCATCGGCAAACTCCCTACATATTAAATCAACTGAATTTCACTTCATACTTCTCTCCCAGTTGTCCACTCAACACCTACAATGACTCTTTGCCCTACCAGTGGGGCCATCCTTACAGTTTGTGACCCACTGTTGCAGAGTAAAGGCCCATTCTGTATCATTTGTCATGTATAATCATGGGAAAATGAAAAACTATTGCAGCCAATGAGGCTGGTCTCATTGGAACATAAAAATCTTTGATTTTTCCACTCTGGGAAATTGTCAAATTTCAACAGCCCTTGAGACTGATAAAATGGTGTACAGTGATTTCAAATCAAATATTTATCGCATTTGGCATGACACCAGGGAGTCTTTATGTGTTTGAGCAGCCAGAACGATTTGATAAGTCTAACAAAGGACGTTGTATTAAGAAATAGATATACATGGAAGACAATTGCTGTTTCCACTGCTACATGCTTCTTTTCTTCTTCTTCCTCTTGGAGTGTGCAGTTTTTCTTGCTGTAAAAGTGATATTATCAAAGAGGCTTGTGTGTGAACAGTTTTGGAGTGTTAGAATCGTGACAAGAGATTTAACGGTATTTGTCTCATTCTTTGTGATGCAGGCAGTCAGTAGGAAACAACTTGTCTTCTCTCATTATTAATGTCTAAAGTCTCTGTAACTAGGCTAATTTGCCATCTGTTGAATAAAAACCAAAACATTTCCACAAACTACTCCTTGATTGCTTAGGTATAACAATTTTCTGCTTTATTGATTGGTCAATAGAGTGCGAAATAGCAACCTGAACTTTAAGAATGCCCTCTAGTGGATGACAAATGTGAACTACATGTTAGCACATGCCAGCAGTAATGATGCCTAAACAACACATTTTAGTGGTGAATTCAAGGCCTCCGAAACCTTTGTGAGTACAAGCATTAAGTGTACATGTAACATCGGTCTAATTAACAGACTGAAAGGTATACAAGTTCGCCTTATAGGATCAATGCAAATAAAGGTCAGACATTGCAACTGTGGAAAACACCTTCCATTAATCAGTGATATAAATTTAAGAACCCTGAGTCACCTGGAGTTACAGCACAGCTAATTACATGATTTTTTTGCCTTTTAATTTCCAAAACCCAATTAGCGTTTTTTCCCTGCACCAATTTCTAAGAAACATTACGCACAGTTACACACAGGACAATAAATATTAAAGAAAACTTGCTCATTTATTAGACTCTATTTAGGCTGGTGTGACATACACTTACACTTTCAAGTACACTTCTCCTCACTGCATGGCAAAAAAGCACCTCCTAACAGACGGCAATAGTAAATGTGAAAAGTATAAACATTTTTTCTGAGTTTCTTAGCCTCCTGCATTACTGGGCAGGGCGTGGAAAATATCACAGCAAACAAATGGAATTAAAAAGCAATTTCTCAAAATAAAGCTTAATCTTTGGCACAGTACACAGAAGGGGGGGAAACAAACCTAGTGATTTATTGTAAGTGTTCAGATCTGGCCACCATTGATTAACTGTGTCCTTATGTGGCTCCACCTCAAACACTATGCCTAAATGATGATTAAAAACAACCAGTGAAGAGTGTAAAAGAAGGTGAAATAAATATGTTCTCGTTAATTCAAATAGATGTAAAGAACATCAGAGTCTATGTTTTTGTTCTTTTTCCAGTTCATTTACTCTGTTGAAAGCTGCTGATGAATATTAAGTATGTTTATCCGGGTTCTTTTTTCAGTGGAGATGGCTTACCATAATGACACTGCCAAGACTGTGTTGTTGTATTAATTTGGCAAACAAAAGCCATTCATCTGTGGTTTTCTGTATCTCTCAAACTGTTACACACCCAGGTGGGAATTAGACCCAAACAAAAAGTGATCTGATTTTCACAGTTAGCAAGACATTTTGGCGGATATCTCTCATTAACCTGATGACATCATATTGTACACTTCACGTCATGCAGCTGATCATGCAGCTGATCACATCATTGCCATCTCCAGCGGAGATGAGATTTAGTCAGTATTGCAACACTTTTCTTGTCATACTTCATCCAACAAAACTTTTAGAGTGGATTTAGTTCCTAAATATTACTCCGTGTGGGGGGGAAGTATTCACTATTGCCATGAGAAAAGGCTTTGTTTTTCTCTTAAATACTAAGATAAAAAGTCTTTAAATATAAACTGGTTTTCTACCTTGTGGCAAAACTGGTGTATGTTGAGTTGTGTTAACATTCTCTCCAGCCTCTCAAGGAGTATTCATTCGTTCCCCGCAGTACCACTCAGATATACCCTTATCCTTCTTATCCTCAGCAAATCAATACCTACCTCAGCTACTTTGGGAATCCACCATCCACACACATCAACTAAGAAGTGATGCTTCAGAAGCACAAAGCTGAAATCCTTGGTGGAAATCTTTGCTTGTGTTAGCATCTTCAGGTATAACTCGCTAGTCTTTGAGCGTACAGAGGAGAAAGTAACACGGTAACTCATCCTCATCGTTGCACACATTGGTTAATAGTCGAGTTATTTGTGCATTTCTCCTCAATGCTGTGAATGAATGTGTCTCTTTTAATGAAGCACGTGAATGTCTCCAAAGGAAAGACCTCCAGCACATTAGTAAATCAAATATAAAACATTTCAATCAGTCCATTCTCTCACTACAAATTAATTTCCTTAAATCTTGCACAATGTCTAAGAGGATAATTAATAAAAACTGTCTTTAATGGAGGTCAGTTAAGTTGGTTCAAGCCATTAATCTAATCATATGTCATTTAAAAATCATATATCATATTGCACATGTTTGTATTTGACGTTTCGTTGCACTTAACAGTGCAGTAATATTGCCTGCTTCTTGTAATCATCAGTGCATGAATATTGATGTGGTATCTCTCCAGGCACTTCATCTAAAATGAATGAAGATGGGCCTCCAGCTCAGACAGATCTGCACAAACACGGCGTGCTCATTAAAGACCAATTGTATAATAATGTGCACCTGTCTAGAGAAATGAAAGGTAGCCTTCCTTCCCTGCACTGAGATTTGAAGTTAGCCATCAAAATATATACGTTTTCTGTATTTTTTTTTTTTTTTTTTTTTCTTTGGTTTTTTTTTTTTTTTTTTTTTTTTTTTTTTTTTTTTTTTTTTTTTTTTTTTTTTTTTATTTTTATTTTTTTTTTTTTTTTTTTTTTTTTTTTTTTTTTTTTTTTTTTAAAGGGTGTTT
>VUQS01030613.1:43014-54637 GCA_015108495.1 Heterochromis multidens | reverse complement strand
GGGGGGGGGGGGCCGGGCGGGGGGGGGGGGGGGGGGGGGGGGGGGGGGGGGGGGGGGGGGGGGGGGGTGTTGGGGGGGGGGGGGGGGGGGGGGTGCATTTGCAGGATGAGACTAAGGAATTTGAAATGTCATTCAGTAACCAGGCACACTGCTGAGCTGTGCATGTGTGTGTACATCCCTTTCCTCTTTCCTTCCCTAATCCCTTAATGTGAGGCCAGCAATATGTCGATATAGTTTTTACGTGTGTGTGTGTGTGTGTGTGTAAACGTATGCCGCTCGACCTCTATTGACATGAAGTGGGAAGGTGTTCTCTGACTGAAACATGGGGTCACTCTGGTATTAGTGGTATTGACACTATCTGTGTGTGTGTGTGCTTCCTCACTGATACACAATAAGCTGTGTCCATTCTCTTGTTTTGCCGTTTCTCATGTCAGCTTAGTCACTGGGGATCGGTGTGTGTGCGTCTGTGAATCTTGGTCAATAATCTGCAGCCTTAGACAGATTACGAGCTCGCCTCATCTTTGTTGTCCGAGTTAGCGGGCGCCTCAGAGCAGTCTGAGCTCTATTGTTTACATGGACACGAGGACTATTGTATGGATCTTAATGGATTCTTCTCTGTCTATCTGACCGTGTTTTTTCCCCACTTGTGGGTTGTTTTGGTACTTAGAGACAAAAAAGAAGACAAGCTTCGGTAAAACTGATAATGAGTCAGAGGCGTCTGACACAAATGCTGTCCGATCTTTACGTCTTATCAACCTCTTCTTCGATTTTGCTTTTGAGCCTTTGTTCTTGTTTGGAAACCTATGTGTGATTGAACTACAATAAACAGAATAAAAACAACCCACACAGAGAGATTACTTCACCACAATACAGTGGTCAAGTTTAAATAAAATAACTACAATGCTTTCTTTATACCTTGACAGCAAACATCTCAAGTATTTTGGTTATTTTTTTCTTTAGACTGTTGAAAAGAATGTTACGAAAGAACCAATATTTAGCTTTTACTTTAACATTGCTGGCTTACTTAAAAGTGAAAAGCCTTTCGACAATGCAGTCTATACTTTATTTTGTAATTTCACCAGAATTTAAAGACAGAATACAAAAAAAACTGCCACTCAAAGTACATGGGACTTACACACCAAAATGTTTATATGAACTCTATTTTATATCAAAAATCTATTTCCCCTTACTCATGAAGTGTTCAGAAGTTTTATCTGCTATTTCTGCTGCTTACTGGGTCACACTGCTATCTCAAAAAATCTCCTAGCACCTCCAACACTGAGGAGATACCAACACTGAAGCATCTGAGAAAACTGCTTTGCTGCTATCTTTCTTCCTTCCAGATAAGGTTTTGTAGAAAAATGACTTACACGATTGATTTCTCGTTTACCTTCTCTCATCTGTTCCTCTCTCCTTTTGTCCCCACCCCTCCTCCCTCTAACGTCTGTCCGTTGTTCGTCCATCTATGTCTCCGGTGTACAGTGCGGTAATCCAGGACAATATGTTCCAACATCTGCCTCTCCATATGATGCCTGACCCATGCCATTGACCCTCTTTATACCACGCCGCACACACACACACACACTTTCTTGTGCACAAACACACTTTATTCCAGTGCTTACCTCCATTCCCTCATCTCTTTTTCTCTCTGTTTATCCTTTCAGCTGTTCATCCTCTGGTACTTTTGCTTTTTCATCGTTACCACCAATCTCTCTCTCCCTCACCAGGATAAGTGGATTTTCTTTTCATTTTTCAATTCTCTGTCTGTCCTTCTCAGTCCATTTGTGTGATGTGGATGATATCAATGATATCAAGGGTCAATAGGGAGCCAGATTAACATGCTCTAATGCACAATGTCACACTCATCCCACAGATTAAGATGCTAAATGCCAACCTTGTACACTCCAAAGCCTCCACTGCCTTGAAAAGCTTCTGTAGAGGATTCTGTGTTAAGCTTCCATTGACTTTAAGAGCCACTCTGTTGATTTCTATGGAGGATGGTTCAAACATAGAAAAAACGCTTTAAATCATTGAGTTTAATACATTTTTCTAAGAACTGCACTTATCTCAACACTGTGCTTTTGAAAGGTTTTCTCTCGGTCTTCTTTCTCTCTGTGTGCACATTGGATACACACAGATTAAGCCATTATTCCAAACTTGATTTCTTGCTTCATATCTACAGTGTATTGGTCACAAGGAACGAGATACCAAAAAGGACTGAAATTTCTGCAAAATGCCATGATGGATGACATAATAAAAAAACTCCTCTAATAAATTAAGTACATAAATAAGTTTCTGTCAGGATCACTTTAGTCAAAAGAAAAACACTGTTTTCATCTGCAGTAATTTATCCTGCTGCATGGCTGTGTTCTGCTGAGAGCAGCAAAAAGACCCTCATACAGAACAGGGTAACCATTAATGACAGCAGATAGGACACAGTCATACATAGAATGAAAGGAGGAGCTGTGGTGGATGTGGGTTGCAAAGTGGCTTGCAGTTATACCGGAAATGTGGGCAAGTGTAAGCAAATACCGTGCCCTATGTAAGGTTTGCCACAGCCAGGACAGACTAAAAGCTGGCCACCCAGGACAACCAGTGGTGAAGCCCATTAGAGGCTACACTCACTCATGGAGTTAAATAGAGTAAGAGCTGAACAATTTCTCTGTGGCTGTTGTTCCTACATATAGACAGTTTAATAACAACTATTCAGTTAGACTGCAGCACTTCTCTAACAGCTTTATCAGCAATGAAAAAAGAATTACATTAGCACCTACTCAAAATGTTTTGAATCAATTGAGGACTACATAAAAAAGCTTAATATATAAGTCTTTGGAGTGTATTAATACAAAGCAGTCATGCCTGCATAAGCAAATAAGCGAGTGAGCAAAAAAATATTTGGGCTACAGCACTTTCCTGCACCTATAAGTTGGAACAGGAGGTCAGCATATCCATATCTCAGACTTGTGTGCCGTTTCATCAATACAAGCACAATACTAATGTACTGTAGTGGCCTTTTAATGCTGCTTGTACAGCAGCCGTTGTTGTTCTTAAACACTAGGTTAAGTGATTTATTAGCTGAAAATTAAGAGGGATGTATAAAATTGCCAGGTACACTAATTCCAACAAACTGAACCAGCATGGTGCCAAATGCAGTTTTCAATCCTATATTGTATCAGTGGGTGTGTATGAGGATGCGTGTTTAGAGTGTGCGCTCCCTACAGTAGAACCAATATACCAATTTCCCCAAATGAGTCAGTCCACTGTGCTGTGATACCAAAGTTGATGACCTAAACCAGATCAATAGTGCTTGAGATAGGAAACGCTCTCTTTGTGGACTGACAAAATGGCCTTTTAACTCAAATCAAAATAAATTGGATTTGAATTAAATTTGGACAACTAATATAGATTCTTCATGTAGTTGTTGAAGACTAAACCTTATAATAAAAATCCCCAGGTGTATGGGAGATAACGTCTGGTGTAGCATATATGAGAAGCGTATAAACTGTAATCAGTATGATTGTGTGTATCTGTGTGTGTGTGGTTCAAGTCATGTCCACATGTTGAAAAAACACTTCCGTGAGTATGTCTGCATGTTCTTCTGAATGCACCTTAGTTCATTGTCCATTGTATCTGAAAATCTTTCATTTTCTGTCTTCATTTGTGTATGTGTGTCAGCTGAATGGACTCACTCGTGTCTTCCCCGCCAAACCACTGTGTTGCCGTGGCGACCCGAGGCCCGAGCTAACTGTCATGTCTCGTCTGGGCGACAGAAACACCTCCTTATCAAATGAGGGCGCGGAGACGATCCCAAAGGAAATCCATCCACATTGAGACATCTGTACTTGTGTTAGCCCTGGCAAATCCGTTTCTTTGTGACAAAGCCTTAATCTCAACGTGCGCCTGTGTTTGTGTGAGCGTGCATGTGGATGTGTATTTCTCTGGGAGGATTGGAAGAAAGAAATCTTACTGAGTGAGATGTTTTTTTTTTTTTGTTTGTTTTTTTTTGCACTTTTGTTCTTTCACCCCTCCCTGCTGGTGGGGGGGGGATCTGATTGCAAGGTGGACAAAGCTGTTCGACTGGAGATTTTGAGTGAGTCTGAACACAGTCGAACATATGGACAGATAGATTGAGGCAGTGATAACAGACAGAGAGAAAATTATTCTGGGGCTAAACACACACATACGCACATGCGAGCAATAATGAAATCAGTGACGACAGCGGGGTCCGTTCTCCATGATAGAGTTACACAGCTATTCTATTCTCCCTGTAGTGTCTAGCATATGGGGCTGCACGTTTGGCTGACAGGTGCAAACGTATTACACACCCTCTGTCTGACCTTTAACCCATATTTTCCCATCATTCTCCTTGTGTGTAAGTGAAAAGACGTGTTGAAATACATGAAAACGTGTGTCAAATGCAGCTGTTTCTCTCAGATGTACAGAAGTGGCCAAGTGAACTGACGCTGAGCCAATCACTGGAGCTTAATGTGTTACAGACAGGGAAGTGAGAGGATGCCCGTGCAAGCTCTTAACCCCTGGTGAGAGGGGGCCCCAAACCCCATGTGGATCTCTGAGTTCTAGTCGTGTGTGTTTTTCTATGTGGGGGAGAAAGTGGACAAGATTACATAAGTGGAAGGCTACTTATTTTACATACACACAGAGGAAAAGGACCGATCTCATCCTCTTTATAAGCTGGATAACAGATGTTAGCTTGTTTTTTCCATGTTTTATCTCTCTTTCTCTTTAACTCTCTCTCATCTCTGCTCTGCTTTCTACAGTGGCCCTGAAGTGCATGTAGATGTGAGCTGCACTTTAAATTCTGGGTTTAACGTTGTCATAGTTTCCTTTGTTTGGTCACATCTCCAAAAGAGATAAAATGAGGAATGTGTTTGAGTTTGAATACTTTTTAAACTTTCTACATGCAGACTTTAGCAGTGAAAAGACACACTGAATGTCAAACAATGCTTAATGCTTTGACTTGTGGTTTGTGATGCAAAAGGTGCTGGACACTTCACTTTAAAGACATGCTTGAGTACAGTGATTCAAACTTATTCCTTAGGTTACAAACATTTCTTTCTTGGTTTATTCAGGGGCTTCAGTAAAGTGTAGTCTGTGCTGTTAAAGGAGATTGAAATGTCTTCAGCATCACATACAAACTACCTCTGACAGCCAATCTGAATATTTCTGCACTCTACTCTGCATGCCGGCTCCCACTGAACTGCATCAACCCCATTTGCTCCCTATCACAGGACAAAGCCGAGGGCTACGCTTACATTTGTCAGCTCTGTGTGATTTGTTTTTATGAGTGCTGATCATGAAGATCATGTTTTTGTGGGATCACTTTAGTGTCGACACTTCGGCTGAAAGTGACAGCTGCGCATCCCCCCCCGTGGCTGTGTTTGTGGTCTTGTCTAGCTCAGTGGGCAGCAGAATGTGGTGTGAACACTGTCAGGGTTAGGGGAATTGTTCACAATGGCATCATCCCAGTGAGAAGAGAAACATCTATGATATTTGAAGGTTTCTGGCTGCTGTTGGAAGTCATTTCATGTTTTTGGCCCCTCAGTTTATTTCTGAGAATCAACTGTAGGTGCTGTAGCCTTACCTGGAGCTGTAGGGGTCCCAGGCCTGGTGTGGCAGCAGCAGCAGCAGCCATTGTTGTGGGTATGAGCTGGAGAGGGTAGGGGTCACCTGAAGACAAGAATCACATTTTTTTCAATATAAAGAAACATATGAAATCAAAAACAATGATTGCTTTCAGTGCATTTCACACACCAGTGGCACCTTATCCTCCATTTCTCCCACTTTTTTTTTCTTAATCTCCCTTTTCGGGTTCACTCTTAGATGATCTGTGGCCCCTTCTCCACCCATGTCTCCATCTTCCTCTCCCATCAACCTCTATCTCTCTTGTCCACTCTTTCCCCTCATCCTTTTGTTTTTCTCCTCCATCTCATCCCACTTTTGTCTCTTGCTCCCTGTCTCCTCACCCCCATAAACCCTCTCTCCCACCACCACCGCCACCTGAGTCCCTTTTTGCAGCTGTTAAAGCCATCCTTTGTGTGGGCTGCCGGTAGGGCCCTAATGAAAAGCCTGATTGTGTGTCCTCCTCCTTAATACCCCCTGACAAAGAGCAGTGAGGTGAAGGGATTCTGATAAAGCCGGCCCCAGCACCGTAATTAAGAGCCGCGACTGCCGATTGCTGTTCTCTACTCTCTCTTTTTTCCCCTCAACTGTCTGTTCTCCTGCTTTGTGGATACAGCGCTGCTTTCAGTGCTTGCCTCACTCTTCTCTCCTTTGCTTGTTTCCTTCTTGTTGCCATCTTCACAAGTTACTCTCTACCTCTCCTTTTTGTCTCTTCCTTCCCTTCATCCCTCTCTCCCCCTTCTGTCAGGAATGATAAATCAAGAGATAGATGGATGAACAGGGTGGAAGAGATGACAGAAGCGAAGGGAGAGGGAGGTAGAGAAAGAAAGGGGAGAAAAGGGCGGGTTTGGATTATTAGTTAGTAGGTGCAGATAGGCTCCACTGTAATTACTCAGAGAGAGAGAGAGAGAAAGAAAAAGAGGGACAGAAAGGTCAGAGATAACAGGATGGAGGAGGTGGAGGGTGAGGGTGAGGGAGAGTAGGGAGAGGAGCAGAAGGGAGAAAAGAAGAGGATACGGTGTTTAATTATGGTCATTGTACAAACATGCTGGTTAAAAGCTCCGATGTGCATTTGAACTTGCTCTCTAACTAAAAAAAGAGTTGTTGGAGGAGATCAGGCTTTTATGCCGATATCTAATCCAGGAAATTTCTTTCTTCTTGAAGTAAACTTGAGAATGTCCTCAGTGCTTGACCTTGTATTTCTGACCTGAACCTTCAGCACAGCGGTTCGCCTCTTGGCTGTATCACAACCTTCTATTGTGTGTATTTGTCCATGTACATTTTGTGTGTCTGTGTGTCCTAGCTTGGCATAACCCAGACTTTCCTTCCAACATATTTTCCCATATATCTTCACTTTAAAAAAAAAATAAAAGAAAAAACAAGTGAAAGCAAAGCTGAGACATTCCTTTCTCCAGTTGGGAACGAGGGCAGGAGGGATTAAAGAATTATTTCAGGACTGTGTATTCTAGGAGATTGGTCTTTTCTCCTTGCTCCCTAGACAAACATGAGCCCAGTGGATATTTATGCTCCTCCTGGGGGTCGCTGTAACAAAAGGGAGAAGGACAGAGAAAAGCAAACATGTTGCTCTTGGCTCGGGGACAGCGACCTAGGCGGACGAGGCTGAGATTTCTCACTGACAAACAGACGAAAGAAGAAGATCGATGAGGGCAAGCGATATATACAAAAACACTATCAGTGTCACTTTGATGTTGCAATTTGGCACTTTTTTAATTTTTAAAGAGGCACTATACCAATTTTTAACATCAAGCAACACCGAGACGGTGTAGTTTGCGTGCCATGAAGAGTAAAGCTGTAAAAAAAGCTTTGAACACTTTGTAAAGTTACTCACAGATTTTTTTTTTTAAAAGAAAGCCTGTGTTATGAACTTTAGATGTGGCAGAGTTTAGGTTACCCATTATTTAAGTACGAGAGTGGAATCTCTGGAATCCCCCTTTTAATCACCTTAGACTCATCTCTAAATAACACAGAAATAAAACAGAAGAATTTGTCCAACTTTAGTACAGGAAATACCATATTTAGAATAAAGTATGACGTTTTATGATGGCATCAGTATTACCAAAACACTGTCTTCAGTAACTCAGAAGCAGATGGAAAGTAGGACCTATTGTGCTTTTCCTGTTTACTTTTACAGTTAAGGATATGAAACATGGCCAAAATTTCAAATAATGAGGTCAGTAAATGTTCAAGTAATCTCTCAGTTTGAGGCTCAGGCTTCAGACTGCTCTAAACACTCAGACGGGTTTTTTTTTTTTTTTAAATGTTTTGAGCCATATGATGTCTTAAGAGCAAACATCAAATCAAACATCTTTAATATGGTCATCTTTCCCTCTCATCCAGCTATGAAATCCCACCCACCTGTATAAGAAATCCCACCCACCTGCTGTTCAAAGCTTCTGTTTGAGAGTAGCAGCCAATCCGAAGAAATTTGACTTAAGGAAAAGGAACTAAACTGGCATGTTTCAGACAGTGGATGAACTGAGGGGCTGCATCAAAGCCCAGTATCAGATTGAATAAGACTATTTGGAACCGTTATCCTTTTAGAAGCTATCCTATTAGAGTTCAAAACTAACAATCTGGAGGTGGAATTAGGCCCCCTTTTTCAGAAAGTTACTAACATGGAAAAACACAGGTATGTTTGGAGGGTCAGTCCTTAACCCTTCGAAGAGAAAATTCTAATTATCTTAATCTGTAGCGTGAAAAAAATTGCATTACTGCTTAAACAAGAGAGGCTTGGAATGCACAGAAATCCATACTGTGCAAATAAAATGTATTCATATCTTCCAAACTGTGAAGCGCCGTGAGAATATGTCATAGCACAATGCTACACATGTCCTATTTAAAGCTTCACCACCAAACTACATCAACTCACAACAACTTCGAAAGTTGCCAGAGAGTTTTCTCAGGGGCGGCTTGGCCTGCCGCAGTGTGCCAGTCCGGTTGGAGTTGGCTAAGGCAGTGAAAAGACAAGCCCACTACTTGACAGGGTATTTACGTGGGCAGTGGGCGTGGGTGAAGATGGCACTAATTAAAATGGAATGGACTTGTTTGGGAAGCTGTGAAACTCTAAGTGGGGTGGAGGGGGGGGAGGAGTGGGACTGAGTGTGCACGAGCCTGTGCGCACGCGTACATATTTGTGTCTAAGATTTGTGTGTGTGTGTGTTTGCAATACCACAAAGCCATCTCTGGCTGTCTGGACGTTTGTGTGTATGTGTGTGTTAGTGCGTGTGGGCTGCGTTGGAAACATGTTCTGGCTGCGTCCCGTGTTAATGTGAGGAGAACCTGGGGCAGGTCACATTACCACCCTCCCTCCCCCCCTTCTGCTAACCCCCCCCACTGTGCATTTATTCTCAGCATCCCCTGGCAAGCTCCAACCTCTCTCTTTTTCTCTCTCTCTCCATCTCTGTCTCTCTCTCTCTCTCTATCATGGTAAACAACACATTGCCACACAGCCGGAGCGTGATAGCCAAAAAAAATAAAAAAAATATTCTGCAGGACGCCTTCATTTTGTTGCTTTTATACATCAAAAAATAGACAAGACAAAAGGAAGGAGCCAAAAGGACTGAGTGAGAGAGGGAGAGAGAGATAAAGAGAGTGTAAACAGGAAGGGTGTATTTGGACTGGTTTTTCTATTAAGAGGGAGATGTTGTTATAGGGGCGAGCTCATCTTTTGGGAAACAACCAAACTCCTTGTGTGGGAAAATGGTAGATTCTACCTTGCTTGCTTGGTGAAAAACATGTGAAACATCACACATAAAAGCTACTCTGAAAGTTGCACCTATTCATGAATGTACAGCGTGTTTGTGTGTGTGTGTGTGTGTGTGTGTGTGTGCACATGGATGCCACTCACTGCAGCCAGGCTTGTAGTTGAAGCCAGGGGGCATTAAGAAGCCCTGCTGGGCCGCAGCTGCCGCAAGAGTTCGCTGGTCTGGGGGAAAGACAGGAATCATCAGTGGAGGGAGTTGGCCCTGGACCTGCTGATGAAGGAGGGGGAAGAACAGGGGGGGAGATAGAGGCAAAGTGGGGAAAGGGGAAAAGAAAGGGAAAAAAAGGAGGTAAGAGAAGGATGAAAAGGAGAGAGACAAACATTACAACCTGTCCATTTGTACATCTCTTCATGTGTGCATGCACTGAGAACAATATGGACAACAATGCTAAAGATAAAGGTATGTACAGTAACAGAATCACATACATTCATGTACATGGATTGTATATATGTAATCAATGTGGAACACACGACTGTAAAGAGAGCATCCTGTCATTTCAAACACAAAAAGCCACGTCATGAGGACAGTTCACTAAACTCTAACAACAGCTGGCCTTTTCGTTTTATTTGGAAGACAGTGCTCTCTTCCGTTCTCCCTGCATCAAACCTCCCACCAACTAAAACACACACTAACATACAAACACACAGACACAACCCTCTCTGCGCGCCTGTCGGCAGAGAGCCATACGACTTCATAAGGTTTCCAGGATTTTAAAAGGAGACGCAAGAAAAAAACAAAAAAAAAGCTCCTCCGATGGGTGACTTTGGCAGGGATGACAGGAGAGAGAGAGAGAAGGAGAGAGAGAAGGAGAGAGAGAGAAGTAGGAGACAGATGGTTGCACTAAACAGCGTTCTGCCAAAAACAACACACAAAGACTTGCGTGTGATGGACTGACTGACAGTTTGAGAGGAAAGATAGGAGAAGATGAGACGAGGAAGAGAGGGGGAGTGGAAAAAGGTGGGAGAAGGAGGGAAATAATGGAGCTTATCTACCTAAACCTAAGGTGCAATGCTGGATGAAGACAGCAAAGGATCCCAAACTGAAGCCAGTGAAAATTTTCTGAAAAACTCATAAAAAAAAAAAGTTCTCCTTTCCTTTCCTTTCCTTTCCTTTCCTTTCCTGGGTGTGACAATATTGCATAATCCTCAGAGCCATCCCTGGGGCACATCTTGCCCTCTGTTGTTTTTAATTCAATAACAAGAAACATACAGTTTGGTGTTTTCATTAGCCACAGTTTTTCTGAATATTAAATGGCAAGAATACAACAATGCCCACATTGTACTCAAATAAAATTAGAAGTACAAAAAGCAGGTCTTGCAGTGTAATCTATTTAAACAACATTTTCACTACTTCTGTCAATTTAACTATACCTTTAATAGCACCTTTTTCTGTTTTACAGCATAAATAGATTTCTGTCACGACCACTAGAGTCAAAAAGAAGACTGTTATTTCCATCTGCAGTAATTTGTCTTTGGCAGTATGCCTCTGTTCTGGGACCTCCCTGCGCATTCATGGAAAGACTAAATTCAGGGAGAGCAGCCCAGAACAGAATAGGCATCAATGACGTGACAGACATGACATTGACTGAGTTAGAAAAGGCATGAAAGGAGGAAATGGGGTGGAGTTGGGTTGCAAAGCGGCTTGCAGAGGCCACAGCAACTAGGCTGATAACATGCACTTTTGAAGTATGCCAACAGGAATGCACAGAAAGCTATTAACTGAACCATCAACTGATGTGACTGTCAATGAGAACAACTGATCTGCCGGCGCTGCTGCCTGAGGCTGACTTTGCAACCTGCCAGAACTAATGCCAATTTAAAAGAAAAAAACAAAAACAAAAAAGACAAGTATCCTAAACTTTCTGTGTTAAACTGTGAGGCTTTGCCTTTTAAATTAAATCCCCTGATAATGTGTTAAGGCCTATGACCTGCACCTGTCTGGTTGCAAAGCACTTTGCTCCCTCTTTGCAACTAATCTCTCTTCCTCTTCTTCTGTCACTCTTATTTTGCCAGGAGACCAGAGAAGGTAATGGCTGAATAGGATAATGGACGAGTAAAAGCTGACTGATGTGGAAAATTGATCTGGAATGAAGGAAATGGCTGCACAATCATAAAGAATGGTGGTGGTGCCA
Source organism: Heterochromis multidens (assembly GCA_015108495.1). Taxonomy (NCBI): domain Eukaryota; kingdom Metazoa; phylum Chordata; class Actinopteri; order Cichliformes; family Cichlidae; genus Heterochromis; species Heterochromis multidens. The sequence continues at coordinate 43,081 of VUQS01030613.1, read as the reverse complement.
CGGTACAATCGGGTAATGTCTCAGCAATGTGAGCCCTTTAAGTGGTTAGTGTTTGAGACAGGTAAAT
>VUQS01030612.1:0-13072 GCA_015108495.1 Heterochromis multidens | reverse complement strand
ATGAAAACAAAAAAAAAAAAAAAAAAAAAAAGGATCTGAATTCCACTTATTACAGCTTCTGTGAGGTTCAAACAAAGGTCTTGAAGAGACAGTCTTTGCTTAGAGAAGTTGACCCATACCCATTACAACTTACTAAAACCCCTTTCTCCCAGCAGAAATGTGTGTTCTTTTTAAAGGCATTGAAAACTTTAATTTATTATTTTAATTTTGGATTAATGCATGACATAAAAATCCTGTTCGGGTGCTGTTATACACCATTATTCTACAATTTCAGTCTGTGGCTTGTTAGAAGTTTTTAATTGTGCTTTTAAAACTGCTATGTGGGGACATACTTGCAATGTCAAGTGTGGAAAATAATATGACCATTCCAGCAATAAAATGGGCAAATTTGATGTCTGTTACCTCACAGGCTGATTGGCTGTTTGCCAAGTTGTCCATTGTTATCCAGAGTGGGTGATCAAGAACAGTCTTTCAAGTTTTGTCAGATTTATTAAACATGCAAAAGTATAGATGAAGCAGCCATGCCAACAACTTGGTACTTTTTATTTGCATCACATAACCAATGAGGAGGTATGAAAGATCAGCCCCAGAACCACTGGTCCTCATGAGAAACTCTTTTTAGCAGTTAACCAGAGAAAACTGAGCAGCATAGCAACATCACCAACTCTGACAGGCTCTATATAATCCCACAGCACAGTGTTAACCTGGCTGGGGTGGATTCAAATTGGCCAGTTAACATCTGTGGCCCCCTCTTAACCACAACAATTAAGAGATAGTAGGTATTTGTAAATAATGACATACTTAAGTGTTTGTAGTTTTGCAAATGCAAGACTTTAATTTCATTTAGGGTTAATGGCAAATGTGTCAAGCACCACAAAGCTGCTAAATGCATGTAATGATCAACCAAACATGAAGCCTAAAAGAACAGACCATTGATCAGGCATATAGAACCTACCATGCAATATATTAACATGCACAGAGTGCCCATATTCAAACCTGCACTGCTTTAAATTCTAGTGGGATTTTGGTTTGTCTCGTCCTGTCTCTAAAAGTAAACAAATTAGCCCTGTGGAGCCATGGGTGGGGTCAGAGGTCACGCCTGACACAGGAAGGCAGGGTGTGACAGGCTTAGGCCACTTGGACTTCTCGCCCGAGGAACAGATGTTAGCGGCGGCAGTGTGATTATCACCACGGCGACCGAGGAACAGGAGCAACGGCCCTTGGATGGATGCTGGTAATTACCCAGGCTCCCCTGGGAAGGAGATGACACGTGCCCGCCACTCTTGGAGATCACAGGGGCGTAATTAAAGCTGCAGTACCAATTGTTAATAGGGCAGCAAGTAAAGGTAGCAGAGGATGAGGGGAACGAGAAGGCAAGAGGAAAGGAAATGAGGGGGGTCTAGTAGAGGACTGTCTCTCTTTTGTCCTCTATCTTGTTTGTTTTGCACACTGTGACCTTCCTGTAAGGCAGTAGATTCCACTAAAAAGCAGATCATTACAATAAGGTGAAAGTAAACTTCACAGAAAAACATATACTGAGCTAGATAAAAATGAATGAACAGTTATTTTAGGATGCAATTTTGTAGTGAACAAAATATTATTATTTTTTTTCCTGTTGACCAAGAGGAACAATAATGTAAAAATGTCACAATTGCATTATCTTTTATTATATTCCAACACTTTACAGATAAAAAATGGCTGACTTCTCAGCTGCAAGACAATTCAGCAAATTAAATTTTTTTTGGAGTCACAAAAACAAACTTCTTGGCACAGAAAGAGCTATAGCTTCAGCCACGTTCAGCCAAAGAGAACAAAAAGAGCTTTACTGTACAACAAAATTGTCACAAAGTCACCCCAAGACCTCTGCTGGCATGTAGGAATCTCTTTAAGTGCAGCAGTAGTGTTTGATAGTGACAGGTATGTTTTTGTCTTGCTTGGCAGCGTGTGATGCAGAGATTGCCCACGCAGAGCTCTTAAAAGCACCATACAAGACCCCAAGTGTCAGAGCACATCACCACAGCCTTTTAGAGCCACAAAACCCACTGACAGCACCAAAATGGCCTCTCTTGCTTTTTTTGTGCTCCAGTCGGCTTCTTATAAATGACCACATTCAACCCCTGTATGGCTCTTGACAGCCCTATGAATTCTTCTTCCAGAAAGGACTGATGCAAAAAAATACACATTGCTTTGAGGGCGTGGGTTGGGGCATTCTGTAAGTGCATTTAGACTTTGTATGAACAACTTAAAGGGTTTTCAGCTTGATGGTAAGTTCTTCTTTGGATGTCAAAGAGTTGAAAAATTGTTAAATTGGAAATTGTGTGTCTGTGTGTGCAGATGAAATGTGTGGCCCTAGGCAGTTTCATTAATTACATTAAAACTGTCTTTGTAAAGTTATGCTTGTAGTTAACATGAAGTCCTAATCATCACATATGCCTAACTTACTGTTTTTGGCCATTTAGAGATCTCTCCAGTAGAGGAACAAGGGGACTGTGGCGATAATATGTAACTTTGCCAGTCAGGTCTGTCTTCCATAGCAGAGGGGAGTCCCAGAGAGAATTAGCCATGCTGAGCTTGACACAGAGTACCCACCCAGATAAATGGTAAGGTTCTGGCAGGACATATTTTTGGGATTAACTCACTGACCCAAAAAAGTGATGTCCGCAAAATGGGAACACCAGGGACAGCGGAAAAGAAGTAGCCATTTCTACACCTGTTAGAACCAGTGTCAGCCAATGAACCATGATCTTTCAATTACTGTCGTTTAGCTCTCAAAGAGAAGAGATCCATCAGGGATTGTTTGTCTAGCAAGAAGCTGCCAGATCATACATATAGCTAGCCAAGGCAAAGGTATGGATAAACCAGCTTTATTTAAGCCAGTGAGCAAAAATGAGCAAAGGAACAAAGTGGGGTCTGTGCTACTCAAAGCCCTAAATATAATGGTGCCATCTTTATCCTAAATATTTTTCATTTTTATTTTATTTTTTTATTTTTCATTTAGACCACCACTGATGTTTCCTTGCAATCCCTTTCTCTTTTTCTCTTGCTGTATCTCTGTCTTCTCTCTTTTCTCTGTGGTAACATTCGCACATCATACATTGCAAATGTCCACATGCTTTTTGTTTCTTTGAGTGTGGTGTTGTCAGTGTTTCATGACTTATTCACTCATTTTGTCCCACGCACAACATCAATATTTAATAGGGGATGGAAGCAAGTATTCCCTTGGCTTACTAAAAGATTCGGTGTGCATGCACAACACAAGCACGCACAGTACAGTATGTGAATGTATATGTGAGTATGTTGTCTGCTGGCGTATAACTGCTTATGTTCTCTGCCGTTTTCCTGTGGTGAAGAACAAATATTGTCTATGTAGTCTTCAGAAGGCACTCTTTCAGTCAGTAGGCAGACAGCACAAGAAACATCTAAAGTAAATAATCCAAATTCATACAAATTAGTAACTTTATTTGCCATTAGATTTTTACACATTATCCATCCATTTGGACCTCTTATCCAGTTCAGGGTTGCATATCCCAGCTGTCATGGAGGTGGGGTAAATGCAGGGTACATCCTGGACCGGTCGCCAGTGGGCTGATTTTAACACATTATGATATGTGTAATTAAATTACACTGAAGCCAATTTGTAGCCCCCATTATTAGACATGTATGCCACATGTCATATCTTGTTTTTTTTTTCTTCATTTATTCAAAGCTTTTGACACAGTTGACCGTTTCATTTTGGTGGATAGAACACACAATACTGGTTAATTTTTCAAATTACCTGTTAACCAGAACACAGTTTGTCCACTTTGCTCTGTCTTCTTTCTCCTTCCTTTATGTATAAGAAGGTGTGCCTCAGGATTCTATATTAGGGCCACTGCTCTTCTCCGAATATAAAGTTTTTGGTTAAATTAGCAAATACTGCATTGCAATATTTCTGTTTTTTTATTCAGATGATAAGGTTTTATATTGCTCATTTTATAATGCTCATCCCCTTTTGTAGCATAAACTCTTGGGTCTGTTGCAGAGTGGAAGCTGATGTTTTCTTTTCTGTTACTTGGATATCAAAGAAATATGAAATTATTATTATTATTTTAGCATTGCCCTTAAACAGTGACCATTTCAGGAACGCTAAGAGAAATGAATATTTTAATTCTATGCTGACTGCTAACTTCAGAAAATTTTGAAATTGTAATTACTAACCTATTGATGATATATATGAAAAATAGTCCTATAACTGTGTATGTGACCATTTTAAATAATATGCCGACTGTTTTCAAATTGATATTATGTGTATGAAACAACTTTAAATAAATATTTTATTGTACTGGTTATATATATATATTTTTTTAACATTATCAAAACCCATCAGTAACTCTTAAAAACCCCATCATTTTTTGCATTTGATCTATTGCTGGGTTTAGTGAGTCAAATCAGTGGGTAAAACCTCATGTATTCAAAGGCCAGGCATGACTGCATTAACATACTATGTTACTTGATTAGCTACCGATCGGTAGAGTCCTACAGCTATATCAATTCCACAGTTAACACTCATCAAATCTAATCCAGGCTGGAAATCCCTGTGCAGCTTGCTGTCATATACCATTGACAGGTTGCATCTAAACTGATTTGGCAACCTTTTGTCTTCTCTAATCTGGTCAAATCAATGGAAACATTCACCCTTGATCAGCATAGGGGGCTGGGATCAATATGAATATTGATCAATAAGTGGTACTGGATGCACTGGGAGGGCAGCCATTCCTAGTGGGGTCGAGGCTAATCAGTTTAAGTTACCCATAGGCAGAAAAACAAGGGCTAAGCGAAGTTTAAGTAGTGACTTGGCCTGCAGAGAGGGTCTCTGGCTCCTTCTGTGTCATGAAATCTCCACAGAGAAGGAGGGAGGGGATGAGGATATAATAAAAGGATTTTTATGTGATATTTCAGATCCTTTATTTATGCATGGTGCCACTTTCATTCTCACCTGTGCTAAAATAGCTGTTGTGTCTGTCCCTATAAACCACCTAGTTTACATTTTCTTTAAAACATCAGCTTGTCAGAATCTAAAAACAGACAACACTTTCTTTAGTGTTTAGGTAATGCAATTGCTACCCTGTCAACAAAGTATTAAATAAAATAACCAAGATTCACAATTCACTTCCTAGCAATCTTAGGAATTTTTTATCTACTGGTGAAATACATATTAATTAGCTAGTAACACACACTGAAGCTTTAATAATCTAACCCATTCATCCATTTTCTATGATAACATAACCTGGCTCCTTTGTTTGCTTCAGTCATGACTACTTTGGCCTCTAGAGGGCTTTGTCCCTTGGATTTTTCTTGCCTGATTCTATTAGTAAAAGATCCTTACTTAAAAGCACAACACTCACATATGGAAGAATTTGACACACATTTGAAGTCTGATGCGCATAACAGAGAACACTGTGGCTAGAGTTAGGCTAACAGATTAGATGTGGCACTGATGAATGAGACATAGCCATGGTGTCGACACACACAGAGACACACACAAGCCTTTAGGGGGGTAATTAACACAGGGCTAGTGAATCTAACTCTAAAACCTGTTCCTACACAACATGCTTTAGCAAATTCGATGAGCTTCATATTTCTCTTGAACTCATTCTTTTACATCTTACTTTCTCTACCTCAGCTCTTTCTTTTTTCTGTTTTTCTCACTCCAGGATGTATGTCCTGACCAGACCAAGGTCAAGGGTATACAGACTCATTCAAAGAGAGGAGGAGAATGAAGGAGCTCTCCAAGGGTCACATGATATGAATAATAAAGTACCATATTCTTTACAGTTAAAACACAAAGACCTTATAAAAGAAGAAGAAAAAGAAAAAAGATGCAGAGGACCAAGACACAGATTCAGAGGTATTAGAGAGGAGGAAAACAAGAGCATGGTGAGTTGTGGCAGAGCCAGGGCAATAGATGACCTTTTCAGAGAAAGCCCCTTACTCAGTCTTGGGCCAAGGTACACTTTTATTTATAGAAGGTATTTATAGAAGCGATTTTCCCGAGGTTATCCTGAGCAAAATGCCAGTTCTCATTACCAGCCGGGTCCTGCCTGTGCCTCATTTTACGGCTGGATGAGCCCAGGCAGCGGGAGACCCAGCATGCAGCCCAGGGTCACCTATTAAATCCTCATGTCCAAGAGAGCACCGTCATGCACTTCTTGTTCTACACTGGGTGGGGCTCTGGAGCAGCAAGAATAGAGCGAGTAAACGGGTGGCCAGGTGTGTGTACGCAGGTGTGTGTGCTAGCTATTGTGCAGAGAGTGATTTATTAAGGGAGTATGTCATTAGTACTGGAGTTTGCCACTATGTACCTCCTGTTTTTTCAGGTTTTTATGATTACATGTGAAATCTGCCACATGTTTTTCTATGTGTAAAATATTTTAGTTTGGGTTACATTGGTTAACAAAATAGATCATATCTGTCTAAAAAATGTTATGCAGTGCCAAAAAGAATTAATGCTTGTGTCTGCATACATGAGCCTGATGCACTTTCTCTGCATTGTTTCTGAGTCTGCATGAGAGTGCATGTGAGTGTCAGTGTAAATGAATGTGTCTCTCATCAGAGCAGCTATAAGTCACCCTGGTGAAGCACTTCAGGCCCTTCTGGTGGGGCCTGGGAGCCTCAGCATGGGGTCATCACAGCTCAGGGGCATACAGAGAGTGTGGAATGTCAACTCAAAGACATGTACATGTTCCAGAAAAAAAAAGAACTACACTGATGATGGCAAAGAAAGAAGGCTAAATGATATATTGTCAAAACAAAAAGTTATAATACAATGAATAAGACTTATTGATCACTGTAAGGATGGATGACGCTGCCAAGAAAACTAACTTTATATTTCTCAATGTGCTTCTTTTTCCATCTAAAATAAAACTACAAAATAGATGACCAGGCAAAAAAAAGTATAACACACCTGCACATTTTTCTTCTCATCTGTCTCTGAACAGGAGCAGAAGAGTGGGGAAAGTACAATCTGGACAGATACAGTATGGTACATGGACAATAGACACCATAGGGAATTGTACAATATTCACAAAGAACAGCATCAAAAGAATCTTCTGCTCCCACTTTTTAGTCTTGAGGGAGTTCAGTGCTGCAGGAGAATCAGATGTATAAATCAAATTGCTTTAAAATTCAGATAGCAAAATGACCTGCTTACCATAACGCTTATTTCTTAAGATATTCTGTACTTGATGCATATGCAGTAATGATCCACACTGCTTAACACTGCAAATGCACTTCACTACAAGTTCCTGAAGACAATCCTGTCTTTACATAGCAAAAGTTTTATACTTTATCAGTACAATCATAAACAGTGTGGGTTTTCTATCAATAGGGTATACAGAAGGCTCCCCAGATATTACAGTCCTCAACCTCCTACATATGTGCTGCTTATTTGGTGCAGAGTTGTGAGGCTTTCAGGTGACAAACCATTTCAGTGAATCATGACAAGTTATAGTAATGATGGCAAGGTAGAGGATAACATCTTTCAATAGAACCACACACACACACGGGCACACACACACACACACACACACACACACACACACACACTTGCTTTTCCACCATTGGGGGGCCCCACTTGTGAGACCAAACTTTTCCAGTAGTCCCACATCTTTGTAAAAAAAAAAAGGTAAGATAAAAGAAATGCCTTTTATCTTGAATTGAATATCTTAAATGAAGTGTTGCACTCTTTATACAGTGCCTCTTCTATTAAAGCCTTGTGCAGGTTTGTGTGTAGGACAGATCAAGTCACACAGATCTGATATGACAATGGGACCAGTGTAGTTGGTGCAGAAAATGAGCTGCAAAAAGCCATCTCTGAATGGAACCAAAATAATATCCAGAAAGCAATGCTTAAGAGCTTAAGAGAGGAGTTTTTTTTTGTTTTTGAATCCTCGAGCATTTTGGAATCACGGCAAAGTTTGGGAAAGACTTATGCACTTGTTACCAAACTGCTTTGAGTGTGTAAAATTGCTGAGAAGCTGAACCAATTGTTTACTTTCTACTGCATAGGCAAGACCATCACCTACCTCAAAGTCACAGATAATGAATAAAAATGGTTAGCATTCTATAGACTAAGTAATGAAGGAGTAGGTATTTCTACTATTGTACCGAGAGATGTGTATACCTGAACAATGAGCTTATTTTAGGTACATTTAAAGTGCTAATTTTATCTGTCATTTCATTAAACAGATGGAAAAGACTTTAAGACTCAAGTCAATTACCATGTTTGTATGACTAAGTTTCATGGGAACCAAGATTTCAGACAAAGCTGATCAAATTTCTTTGACATCATCAAGTTTCCAGGAGGTTAAGTGACAAAATTTGCAATAACAAATGATAAAATTAACAGGGTGATTGGACTTATGGTACTGGTACCATACATTTGCATCTCTTAAAGAAAGGAATTACCAATCATTAATCTGCTTGACTGCCCAAAACTAACCTTTCTTTTCTGATGTCTTGCTCTGGTTTTGGGCAGATATAGTGGAAGTTCCTTCCTGCAGACATGTTGTTGTAGCCTCATCTTCTGATCACTGCAGCTGGTTACAGAAAATAGATTAGAAAATTAGACAAAACTATACAACTATGCAAACCTGCAGGCTCAAACAAAATGCACATGCAGTGGCCAAAATTATTCATGTCCAATGACAGATCATTCACAGTCAATGAATTAAAAAAAAAAAAAGATTATGGTGCTTATCTGTCGCCAGAGATACAAATAAAAACATAAACATATTAGGAGCTTATAATAATAACAAAAATACATTTTATTTATAGTCACCTTTCAAGACACTCAAGGACACCTTACAAGCATTTACATATCAAAATCACAGTATGGATAAAATAACAGTTGGAAAACATCATATAATTAAAATCAATACATCATAAAATTAAAAATCAAACAGAATAGGCAATCTTAAAAAGATGTGTTTTAAGACTGGCTTTAAAGATAAGAAGAGAATCAATGTTGCAAATGTGGTGTGGGAGAGGGGCCACTCGGCTGAAAGCTCTAAAGCCCATGGTGGTTGGGCGGGCAGGTGGTATAATGAGAGTAACAAAAGAGGAGGATCTCAGAGTACAGGAAGGAGTGGCGATGTGCAGAAGATCAGAGAGACATGGAGGTGCGAGATTATGGAGAGACTTGAAAGTAAGAAGCCAATAAAGCTGTTGGGGGACAGGAGTAATACATAATCTCACATAAGCAGTCAGAGAAAGAAGAAGGTGGGAGAGTGGAACTAGGCTTAGTGGACAGATAGCGTAAGAATGAAAATGTATGCCAAAATTTGACCTAAAGGTAAAAAGATAAATAATCAATAGAAGGGGGCCTTAGACAGAGTCCTGGAGAACACCACTGACAACTGGGCAAGCTTGTGATCTGAAATTTTTTACTGTACATACTGTTTATGATATGAGAGATATGAATTAAACCAGGTATGTGAAGTGCCAATGATACCAACAAATTCAAATCTCTTTAAAAGAATATCATGAGAGATTGTATCAAACGCGGAGCTCAGATTAAGGAGCACAAGTATGGTTAATAGCCCAGAGTCAGCTGCCATCAGAAGTTGAAGAAACTTGGCTACCGTGTACTGAAATACCAGTGTCAATGGGTGTAACACGGAAACCAGTGTAATCCAGGTGAGCAAGATCTATGGGAACGCTCTGCCAATTTGCATTGTTAGAACATAGGAGTTTTCAGCTGGGGAAGGCAGGGTGACAACAACAGCATAAAGGCTGACAAAACAGAAATCTGGTAGACAATGACAGAGTATAACAACTACTGTCAAATAGACAAAAAAGACAGTAAGCTGAGTAATAAAACAAATAGAATTAAAACAATTCTGTGGAGAGCAGTGGCAGCCAGTAGCACCAGCGTTCACTTAACCGGACGTCCCCATGTGGCATTACCATAATAAAATGATGTCATAGCCTACTGCCTCCAAAAACAACATAAGTTGGAGCCAGAGATCCACTGTTATATACAATATGGTGGCTTTCATAACCCTTGCAGTCTTTTATGGTACCAGCCAAAAGTTTAGGATGTCTAAACTGTTGACTGTTACTGTACAATTTTTCAAATGAAAAAACAGCCATTAGTTAATATAAATAGGATTTGATACAACCAACATGCCATTGAAAGACATTTGGAGTACTTTAGTTTAGGCTATTTCCGATATCTCTAAACATAGAAGCCACATCTATATAGACTTGCCTATACATAACTGTATTTGATTTTTCTAAAGAGCAGATTAAAGGTAGTGTTTTGCCAGCAGAAATCTGTTTCTGATGCATTTAGCTGAAATATTAATTTATTCTATATATGTATGTAAATGAATAATACTGAAAATGCACTGGTGTAATATACTACGCCTGAAAAGACCTCAATTCCCCATACTGTTGTAATCTTCAATAAATTCTTCCATAAAGCACAGCTTGTCCCCCAAAGACAGAATGGATGATGTTGCATCATCAACAGGCCATAACCTTGACTTCCTTTTGAACATTATGGCTCTGTGAAAATAATTTTTAAATCAATTATGTATCTAACATGAGAAAAATATCTTGTCAATAACTAGACTTGATCGTTATAACCCTTATAGGTTTATACACTTTTATGAAGTGAATCTTGCGAATACCAGTCTTTGAAAGACAAAGTCTTTTAGTAATTTGCTACATGGACATGTACAGAAATTATAAACACACATCCCACCAGCAGAAAATATTTTACAGCACCACTTAGCAAAATAAGCTAAATACAGAGAGTGAGAGGATGCCTGAGGAATGGAGAAGAAGTGTACTTGTACTGATTTTTAAAAACAAAGGTGTGCAGAGCTGTAGTAACGACAGAGGAGACATATGAGACATACCATGAAGATATGGGAAAGAGTTGTTGAAACTAGATTAAGAAAAGAACTGACAATCAGTGAGCAGCAGCATGGCTTTATGCAGAGAAAGAAAACTATAGATGCGATATTTGCTTTGAGAGTGTTGATGGAGAAGTATAGAGAAGCTCAGGAGTTACCCTGTGTCTTTGTGGATCTAGAGAAAGAGTATGATAGGGTGCCAAGAGAGGAACTGGTACTGCATGAGGAAGTCAGGGGTGGCAGAGAAGAATGTCAGGGTGGTGCAGGACATGTATGAGGATGAGCAAGACACTGGTGAGGTGTGTGGTAAGAGTGACAAATGGGTTCAAGGTGGAGGTGAGATTACATCAGTGACTGGCACTGACCGCCTTCTTGTTTGCAGTGGTGATAGACAGGTTGACAGATGAGGTCAGCCAGGAGTCTCTGTGGACTATGATGTTTGCAGATGACATTGTCATCTGTAGTGAGAGAAGCGGGCAGGTGGAAGAAAGCCTGGAGAGGTGGAGGTATGCTCTGGAGAGAAGAGGAATGAAAGTCAGTACAAACAAAACAGAATACATGTGTAAATGAGAGGGAGACAGCTGTAACAGTGAAGATGCAAGGAGGAGAGGTAGCAAAGGTGGATAAGTTTAAATACCTGGGGAACGATTCAAAGTAACGGACAGTGCACAAGAGAGGTGAAAAAGAGAGTGCAGGCAGGGTGGAGTGGGTGTCAGGGGAAATTTGTGACAGAAGGATAGCAGCAAGAGTGAAAGGGAAGGTTTACAAGATGGTAGTGAGACCTGCTGTGATGTATGGTTTGGAGTTGGTGGTACTGACAAAAAGACAGAAGGCCATGCTGGAGGTGGCAGAGCTGAAGATGTTAAGATTTCCATTGGGAGTGACCAGGATGGTTGACATTAGAAATGAATACATCAGAGGGACATCTCAGGTTAAGTATTTTGGAGACAAACTAAGAGAGGCAAGGTTGAGATAGTTTGAACATGTGTAGAGGAGGGATAGTGGATATACTGGGCAAATGACACTGAATATGGAGTTACCAGGCAGGAGGAAAAGAGGAAGACCACAGAGAAGATTAATTTTTGTAGCGAAGGAGGACATGCAGAGTCTGCTAGGGATAGGGTGAGATGGTGACCCCTAAAGGGAACAGCCGAAAGAAGAATAAGAATAAGCCGTAAAAGCCTTGGTTTCTTCCATGCTAGTGTCCACGCCCCAGTGCATATTGTGGCTACACATTGCTTCCGCTACTTGTTATATTCCACTTAATTCTGAAAAACCTGACATACAGCTGCTCAGTTACAGGAAAGTACTGCAGAACCTTGCTGGTTAGCAGTACTGTCATCTATTTGTTTCTGATTGGCTGGTTAACAACATCCATTCACAGAGAACGCGAAAGAAAGTGGGAACCAGACGTCTCACAGGGCTGCAGCCTCAGGCTATGTAACTAAACTGGTTACTGCTGTTGTACATTAATAAAATAGGAATAATATGTTTACCTGACTAGTATTTCTGGTGTCGACTTCACTACAAGTTCCTGAAGACAATCCTGTCTTTACATAGCAAAACTTTTATGCAACAACATTTAAACATCCACTTGACTAGTCGTGCATGTAACACCAGTGCGCAGCTGGTATTACATGTCTGTCAGCTGTTAGCTAGTTGTATAGCACACTAGTTTTAGACATTTTTACTTTAAAATAACCCACCTCTTCAGTAAACAGCACAGCCTCTGATTGGTCAAAAATCAGGATACTCCCATTGATTGGTCAATAATTTCCTAACTAACAACTAACAGCTACTGTACCTAATACTAGCAGCTAGTAGTGTAAGTAGTGTAGTAATAAAATTGTACTTTAGGAAAATTGTTGTACTGTGTAAACAATATCAACTAAATAATTTCAAAATAATTTTACCTATTTCTCATAGCAGTAAGTTCTTGTCCAAAACACAGTCTTGCTAATTAAACAGACTTAAGTCTAAAGCATGGCCAATGTCATGCCACAGTCCACATTCTCATGAGAACCTTTTGGTAATGTCTGTTTGGCTAATGTGTTATACACTTCCAGAAGTGTGTAAGACGACTGGCACTGCACAAGAGGCGCTCTAGAGCAAAAACATTCACACACACGTCACACACACATTTCCAATTTTTGCTACCTTGTGGGCCAAGT
>VUQS01030611.1:0-19562 GCA_015108495.1 Heterochromis multidens | reverse complement strand
GGGGCCCCGGCCAACCCCAAAAAAAAAAAAAAAAAAAAAAGATACCTATAGCATTAGCCTTCCTCCAAACTTTACAGTTGGCATAATGCAGTCAGGCAGGTAATGTTCTCCTGGCACTCACCAAATCCAGACTCGTCCATTAAACTACCAGACAGAGAAGTGTTATTTGTCACTCCACAGAACAGGTTTCCACTGCTCCAGAATCCAGTGCCGGTGTGGTTTACATCACTCTATCCAACGCCTGGCATTGTGCATGATGATGTAAAGTTTGCAACCATGTCATGAAGCTCCCGGTGCACATTTTTTGTGCTGATGTTTGGAACTCTACAGTTATTGAGTCAGCAGAGCATTAATGACTATTACACACTATGCACCTTCAGCACTCAGCGGCCCTGCTCTATAAATTTATGTGGTCTGCCACTTTGTGGCTAAGTTGTTGTGGTTCTTAAACACTTTGCAATAACGCCTCTTGCAGAATATCTAGGAGGGACGAAATTTCACAAACTGACGTGTTGCAATGGTGGCATCCTATTATAGTACCAGCCTCAAATTCAGTGAGCTCTTTACAACGACCCATTCTTTCACAAATGTTTGTAAAAACAGACTGCATGGCTAGGTGCTTGATTTTATACACCTGTGGCAATAGGAGTAAATGAAACACCTTAACTGAGTGATTAAGAGGTGTGGGCCATATAGTGTATGTTTAAACCTAAACCTAAAGGCTGTTGACTTTTATCACCCAAACCATACACGTTCAATGTATTTTCAGTCATTTCTCATCTGTGTCCTCATCTTCCTCTCCACATTGCCAATCTCTTCCCCATATCTTCACTCTGAATCATGAGCAATTAGCTGCTTGCCATCTAGGCAGACTGTGTTTTGGTCATTTAGTGTCTGAGGCCTTCATTAGTGACAGTGCCTTTATCACATGGAAGATTAGCTAATGTGCAGAGAAAACAGAAGAAACAAAAAAGAGGCTTAGAGGAAACCGGTCTAGACAGATAGACACAAATGGTAATGGATATGGAAAGAAAAAGTCATATCAGTGCTGGATAAATCACACAGTATGTCTAGTATTCAGCCTGTCTCTCTACTAATGCCCTAGTGACACCCTGTGATCTCAGGGTCTGGGGTGCATAGCAAGGTTCCCTTCTTAATGGGTACTCTCACTTAGAGTGAACATGCTGTGAAATTTTGATTAGTCTCTGTATCTTTGGTGTCTGAATGGCAGTTTCTAAAAGAAAAATCCCCACCAGAATAAAAGGACATGAACAATTTAATCAAAATTAGTCTTTGTAGGTTAGAAAATATTGCCTAAAAATATATTATTAGAAAAAATAGAGTAGTTTCAGAACACATGAAAAATGTATATTTTTTTTTCACTTTCAGTTAAAAATATAAAATTGTATTCTTATTGAAATGTTTTGTGTGCACTGACTATGTGTAATATTAATTTTCTCTGTGGATTTCTCCCTGAAGATTTGTCTAGGAAAGCCCAACTGGAGTTCTCTGTGGATTTTTCATATGGGACAAGGACTGATGGACATGTCTGTATCCCCTGGGGACCATCTTAATGCACTTCCAAGGTCGTCTGCTGTCGCTCTGAGTAGCATGGAGTGGCAACAAGCCCTGACAGTGTCATTGGTCCAGTGGAACCTGGATAAGATGGTTCCTGCTCCAGGAAGCATGGGACCATTAAAAATAGATGGATCAATAAGAATACATGCACCTCCGGCTGTCTATGATAATTCAGAGAACAAGGGGAGCAGCAAAGGATAAGAGGCTGGAGCATAGGGGACATGTGATCAAAGGACAAGAAAGGGAAAGAGTATTTGAAGACTTTACAGAAGGAGATGTAAATGCAAAAAAATCTATAAATTTAAAATAAATTTAAAGTTTAAATGGCTGTAAATGTTTATGCTTTGTGATGTAATATGTATGCTTTGTATGCCTCAATATCACATACTGTCATTTACTTATCAAAGAAATCCACAAATTTTCATATTTTTCTCATGCAACATAATTTTTGAAAGAATTGAGTCAAGCAAGCATTATGTTGCATGACAAACATGTGAGGGTGGCTTAATTCAGTCAGTATAAGTATTAGTATAAGATATGTAAGTCTGATAAGACTCATAAACCTTGTACAATACTAAGATGCTTTACATAAAATTTACTATTTACTAATTTACTAAAAAACATAGAAATAAACTCACCGGCCACTTTGTTAGGTACACCTTGCTAGTATTAGGTTGGAGTGCTTTTGTCTTCAGAAATATCTTCATGGCACAGATTCAACAAGGTGCTGGAAACATTTGTCAGAGATTTTGGTCCATATTGACATGACAGCATCACACAGTTACTGCAGGTTTGTCAGCTGCACATCCATAATACAAATCTATTGTTCCACCACATCCCAAATGTGTTTTATTGGATTGAAATCTGGTGACTGTGGAGCCGTTTCAGTACAGTGAACTCACTGCCATGTTCAAGAAAACAGCTTGTATGATCTGGGGTTTGTGACATGACACATTATCCTGCTGGATGGACATGATCTGCAATAGTACTCAGGTAGGCAGTGGCATTTAAACAATGCTCAGCTGGTACTAAGGGAACCAAAGTGTGCCAACAAATTATCACCCACACCATTACACCACTGTCATCAGCATAAACCATTGATACAAGGCGGGATGGATCCCTGCTTTGATGTTTTTTTTACATCAAATTCTGACCCTACTATCCGAATGTTGCAGCAGAAATCAAGACTCACAAGACCAGGCAGCATTTTTCTAATCTTCTGTTGTCCAATTTTGGTGAGTCTGTGTGAACTGTAGTTCCTTAGCTGTTCCTTCCTGTTTTTAAAATACAGGAGTCTGCTACCCACCTTTTTCAAAGTTTGACACGTTGTGCATTCAGAAATGCTCTTTTGCATAACTTGATCCTAACGAGTGGATATTTGACTTACTGTTGCCTTCTTATCAGCTTGAAACAGTCATTCTCCTCTGACCTCTGGCATCAGCAAGGTATTTTCTCTTTTTCAGACTGTTATCGCTAAACCCTAGAGATGGCTGTGTGTGAAAATCCCAGCAGTTCAGCAGATTCTGAAATACTCAGACCAGCCTGTCTGGCACCAACAACCATGCCACCTTTAAAGTCACTTAAATCACCTTTCTTATACATTCTGATCCTCAGTTTGAACTTCAGCAGGTCATTTCTACATGCCTAAATACACTGAGTTGCTACTGTGTGATTAGCTGATTAGATAGGTGTACCTAACAAAGTGGCCTCTGAGCATATATACACAGTATAAATGTGTTTAATTAATTGGAACTTCTATTTCTTCCATCTTTATTTCTAAGTACTGCAAACCTAATAAAAAAACATTAATGTCTGAAAATGAATGTTCTTCTACTTCTTTTGTAACATAGAAGAATTATCTGACAAATCCATCCATCCATCTGATTTGTAAAATAAGAATAAACTGCTGCGTGCTTTTACAGTCAGCCATGTTTTCATAACTTCACTATGCACTTTTTTATCTTCAAATGAATAAATTTTCTATCATACAATAAAAGCAGATTACTGACTGCTATACTATGGCTATATCATAAATTCAGTCTCTATGACTATTTCTATTGTGCATTTAAAACTCCAGGTATTAATGCAAGCATTATGGACAACAACAATTTTGTTGGACAGATCCCAATTAATTATCTGACAATGTTGGGAGTAAAGAGCTTCATAAAATCACAGGCATTAAAAAAAATTTTTGTATGTACCTTGGTTTGTGTGTGTGTATAAGTATGCAAGCGGTAACATGCATGCATTCTTAAACACTTGTTGTAGTTTTGTCAAACACAATCATTAACAACACTAGACTCCTCACTGCCAGAAATGAGAGCTAACAGAATACAGCAGGAAGAAAAAGTAATGCCAACCAGATTCTGCTATCTTTATTATGATAATTAACAAAGCAATGGTGTTAAAAATGTAGACATTTCAAGAATCAGTAAGATGTGGGCAATGTATTTCTTTTCAGCAAAAATAACCTCCAAAAGTAGCCTCTGTTGTGACTATAACATGGTAGCAATTGGTTAAGGTTAGGGAAAGCTTGGTTTGATACACAAAAAGTCCAAAGTGACTGGAGGCACATGTTTATAACAACAATTAACCAAAATCACAACCTGGTGGCGGTATAAACCGTCAATTGCACTATGATAACCCAGACAGGTTCGAGCACCCTCACAACCCTAAGGTAGATAAGTGGACTCTATTCTTTCCCAAGTTGAGATTGTGTATCTCCATGTATTCTGGCTGATTGGCTATGTGCTGGAGTTCACTTAAAACGGGTGGAACTCAAACAAACTATAACATGTGGCTGACTCTCCTGTCCATGAGGAGGTGTCAACTGAAGTCTGAAGGTTTTACCACGGAAAACAGGTTTTACCATGGAAAACAGGTTTTAGCTCCTGTCGAGGAGAGTGTCTGAGATAATGAACTGTGTTTCAGCTCCTTGATGACTTTCAACATGCCCGGAAGGTTTACAGTACAATGTGATACTGTGGAAAAGAAACAGCACCTCAACCAATCAATCAATCAATCAATCAATTAATTTGGTACACCTTTCATTGGAAATGAGCTTCCCCTTCAAGTAAAGGCATTCATGATTCTTAGAAGCTTACTTAAAAAGGGAGAATCAACAAGTGATTCTACTTTAGCAGTAATACAGGTGTTGTACTGGACCATTGTGGTAAATATAGAGCTTAGCCACGACTCATAACCCCATTAGGTGTTTGCAGAGGCAGTTGTGTAATAACAAACAAATTCCAGAAAACTGAAAATATTGTTTTTAGGTTGCAGTGGTTGTCTGGACACTGTTGAGGTAAAAGAGCATAGAACTTGTATTCGGAGGAGGGTTGTGCTCTGTGATTTTTATTTTCCCATCAGGCTACGGTATATTTTGTTTGCGGCTGACATTTTAGGCATGACGATAGCGGTAGATGAAAACTCAAGGTCAAAGTGCTTAAAAAGGAAAAAGTTCCATTTCACTTATACTATATGTGAGTAATTTGTCCATTATGTTTTGATTTTCATTTATACATGCAGGGGCTATAGAGGGCTGGAGTCCATATGAGCTTAGATCTATTTCTTGAAATCAAAAACTAATTTCACAGGATGTTCACTTTAAGTGAGATCAAAAACTAGCTTTATTATATACTTTAATATATTTCCTCATTACTGCAGAATGGAGACATGTTTGTGAATTACTGAAAATGTTTCATATCAAGTCATATTATTGATCATTTGCATGCTGATGCTGGCACATATGTAAAACATGCAGAGATACTGATCATCTCAGTTGAAATGTCCTATTGTGGGCCTTTTGCCACTAAGATTTCTCTCAATAGAACTAAGTAATGCATTATCATATGAAATGCAGACAATAGTGATATAGTGCAGTCTAGAGTCAAACTAGTCAAATGATGAGGGTAAGAGTCGTTTTACATTTTTATTACCTCATAAATATTCCTTACAGTTCATGAATATCTTGCCCCATGTTAATAGTCAGTAAAAGATCAATTAACATATCAATCAGAAGACCCTGTGAGAATTTTGACCAGTAGTAGTGGTGAAAAAAATCTTCTGTTCTTTTCCTTTGGTCACCATCTTTTCTTAATGATCTTGCCAAAATCTCTGCTTGCTTGCCATCACGAACTTTGACAAACCGGGCTGATTTGCTTTTGAATTATTAAATATATTTCCAAGAAATTATAATTTTATGATCTATCTTTATCAGAAAAACATCTGGTTGTTAATAAAAAAATGGGCGGCCAAGGCTCATTAATGCATGTGGGGAGTGAAGGCTGGCTCGTGTGGTCCAATCCAACAGACGAGCTACTGTAGCTCAAATTGCTGCACTATGGGAAGAAGGCAAGCCGGTGGAGGCAGTGTGATGCTTTGGGAAACGTTCTGCTGGGAAACCTTGGGTCTTGCTTTTCATGTAGATGTTACTTTGAGACATACCACCTACCTAAGTATTGTTGGAGACCATGTCCACCCTTTCATGGAAATGGTATTCCCTGATGGCTGTGGCCTCTTTCAGCAGGATAATGCGCCCTGCCACAAAGCAAAAATGGTTCAGGAATGGTTTGATGAGCACAACAACGAGTTTGAGGTGTTGACTTGGCCTCCAAATTCCCCAGATCTCAATCCAATCAAGCATCTGTGGGATGTGCAACTTACAGGACTTAAAGGATCTGTTGCTAACATCTTGGTGCCAGATACTGCAGCACACCTTCAGGGGTCTAGCGGAGTCCGTGTCAGGGGTGTTTTGGCAGCAAAAGGGGGACCAACACAATATTAGGCAGGTGGTCATAATATTATTCCTGATAAGTGCACATGCATAAGAGATACAATGAAAAATCAGTAAGACAAAGTTTTGATGAAGTGACTTTCTTTTTAGCAAAGAAATCCCAATGAGTTCAGTTGCAAATACATCATAATATATAAATCAAATAAATCATATGAAACACCTGCAACTCATACCAACTGTTAAGAAGAGACTCCCAAACCACTGTGATGTATAACATGCCAACATATCTGTACAACCTTATAGCATAAAGTTATGCCTGTTAAAGTTATGCCTTTGACTTTATTTGTTTAAAACGTTATGTACCACCCTTTAAAACAAGATGGATGGAATGCATTGTCTGATTTAGGTCCCCTTAGTAACAGTTATTGCTAAACCTATCCTTATATATATTGCCCGAGTTCTGAAAATCAATGGTTTTGCAGGAACACATTGTTTTAATTGATTTGGCCTGGCTACAGGAGTGCATATAATGTTTTAAAACTACATACAGTGGCAGCAGAAGATGGTTTTTTTTTTATGTTTGGGCATACTGCTAAATAAAAAAACAGGACATACATCAAGTGACATGACTTCACACCCACAGTTTTCTGGAGATGTTTCAAATAAATTCCCTTTGTTGGGTTCCAGCTTAGACTGAGAAGACAAGTGAAAACATAATTAATAGTTAATCTGTGACTTGTAGTCACTGTCTGCTTAAAAACTAAAAACTAAAAACTGACAAATTGGAGACAGTTTGCAGAAATTAGCAATACTTTTCATGAAATTATGATAGTGTATATGTCAGAAATGCAAATAGCAGCACTGTATATTTTCCTACAAAGGAAAAGATAAGATGAAATAGGCACAGACAAAATTAAATATATAATTCTGAAAGTAACTAGGCCTAAGCAGATTTACTTAACAACACACTTTGAGTTGCTGTTTCACCTATATTCTATCTTATTATTGTATTAAGTTGTACCCTATATACAGTACATTGTTATGGCCTGGCAGTTCCAGCTGTCCCTCTCTCCCTCCATGGCTGTATGTGGCAGGTATTCCCTCTCCAGGAGACCCTGCCTGGAGATGTGGCTTCAACAGCTGTGGCCAGGATTTATCTGCACACCTGTTCTCCATTTCCTCATCATCTGCTGGGGATTTTAGGACCAGGGCTATGTGCCTAATAGTGGTAATCTGGTTTCTATTTAAACTGTATTTGGCTTACCTTAAATTTGTGTTTTAACCCTGGACTCTTGTCTTCCTGACATTCCCCTCTGACATGTCTGGTCACGGATCTCTGGTGAAAGAAACTGTTGAAGTCTGAATATGGAAACACCCTGAAAAGGAAAACTTACTGGTGGAAATTTATCGGCCCCGGGACTGCCCTCTGACAGATGCAAAAACGATCCAAAAGTCCCTAAAGTAATTTAAACCTAGTTAACTTAGCATAAACTTTAAACTAAAGTTGTTTTATTGTCATAAAAAAATGCATTTGTGACATGGTGTTACATTTCAAATTATGCCAGAGGAAGAAAATTTAAATGTCCCAAAAAGTTGAATCTGTTCATCTGGACGTAGCGTTTTTTAGTGGGAGAAAAACGCTTCAGTCCCTGAGACTGAAGAAGTTACCAGTTGGTGACGAAACATTTCTCCCACTAAAAAACGCTACGTCCAGATGAACAGATTCAACTTTTTGGGATTCTTTTACCTGGATTATTGAGCATGCATCAAGAAAAATTTAAATGTATTTAATTTGCCATTTTAAGATGCAAGTGAAGATGTTCTCACCTGTGCTTACAGAGTGCTGCGTACTGTAACATGCTGTACTTTATACCTATTGCATCACGGTCACACTCACAATAAAGACCACATTCTCTGTGTTATTTCCATAGCAGAAGCCAATTGTGATATCCCTGAGGGTTAAAAAACTAGCTTTTGAAAAATCTCTTGCTCTCTTGCTTCCTTCACCTCACCCACTGTGCCTTTTATAAACAGTCAGTAATTCCCTTTGATGATGCCAACACAAAGGCCTTATGTCAAAGTACTTTTTTTGATTTCTTTGTGGTTTAGACTAACTCATGTTTTGACATCCTTTTCTTGCATAAGGAAGTTGATGATTGTGGTTGCATATGTGTATGCTTAACCACACAATAACAACCTTGGATAGGAGAAAGCCACCATCATCATCATCCTGACCTTCACAGGCATAAAATGAGATACAATAGCCTTGATTCTGAGCACACACTCACTATCAAAGCCCATGATCTATTTTGAGTGACATATCATTCTTATGGGAGTGCCAATGTGCAGATTGTGGGTGATGCAAACAGCCTGCAAGAAATGCTTCCAATCTCTTGGTGTAGTAGGAAATGTACAAACAAGATGATACTCCTTTATGCTCCACTGTTAATGTCCACAGTCAGATGTTTCCCACAAATTTAAAGAGAAGTTTGGTTAATGCTTTAATGAAATCGTATCAGTTCAGGAACTTGGTACAAAGGTGTAAAGTTATGCTTCTGGAATTTCCACAACAGAGGTTTTTTTTTTGTTGTTTTTGTTTGTTTGTTTTTTTAAGTATGTGTCATTTTGTATAAATATACATACACAATTATCACCAGGTAACACTGTCACATGAGGTGGCCATGACATTCTTATTGCCCTCCATGGAAATCTTTTGAAGAATTAGTACCACAATTTGCATTAATAACAATACCGATTTTTTTTGTGAAAATATGTGTATGTGCACATTAATTATCTAGTTGAAAAATGTGTTATGTCTCGCTTATACAGGACAAACAAACCTGGACATGTAATGTAACAATAATTTGTGGTTATTCTGTGATGAAGTTCTACACATGAGGTTCCAAAGAATGCAATGTTTGGCCATCTGTCTGCATCAACCCCAGAAGATAATAAAACTAGATGCTGTGATCAGCCATCACATTAAGCCACTTTCAACAACATGTGTTGTTTACTGGCTCATACAAAAAGCCCAGGGGCAGTGCCTGTGGCAGAATCCTGAATGATTCAGAGGCCCTGAGTCTGAAAGAGGCTTTAGGGTCTTTTTTCAGGACATTAGTTGGCATTTGTTCTCTCCCAATTAAGGTATATGTTCTCTTGAACTCATTCACATTTCCTATTTCTGCTATCATAACAGTTACCCATTCATTTGTCGCTATTGCAGGATTGCATTTGTATTACCTGAACCCTCCTCTCATCAAACAACTTTAGTAGTATAAGCCTTTATTTTGCACAGTGCATGACTTTTGATAGACTTAGAGCTAAAGGTCATGGATTAAGAACAAGAAAATTTCATGCTGTTGGAGAGGTGGTGAAATATTTTAGTGTAAACTTACTTTAAAAGAATATTACATCTCTAGCCACTAGGTGGTGCCTGTTTGTTTCTGCTTTTCTAATTGAGTATGGTGTTTAAGGTGGGGAAAGTAGAGCAGCTGGGCCCTAATTAGTGAATAAGAATGTTTTGTTGTATTTTACTCGTGGATCATTACTGGGATTGTTAGGTGGTAAGCTGAATTAAGGATTAATATTAATTTAACTTTTGATCATGAACAAACTAAACATTAATTGAAAGTATGTATCATTAAAAGGTCTATTGCAGCCCCTCGGGTTAAATAAGCTAAAATAGTCACTGCATTATTCATAGGAAGATATGAAAATATATATTCTGGTTTTTACTTCATGAATCATTTTGATAATTGTTTATATCTTATTTTGCTAACAATTTAAAAAATCCCATTATTTTTCATTTAAGAATTATAGTTAAGAATGAGGTGCTATTACATTTTGTATTAAAAAAAATCTCAAAACACAACATTCAGTGGTTTTAAACTGAAAATTTTACATGGCTCAGTAATGTTTTATGAAAAGCTTTACATAATTTCATAGTTTAAATTCACATTAAAGTAGTCACAAAACTTGCTGTAAAATTGTCCATTGTTATCTCATCTCTAGATAGCTATTGTTTCTATTTTTATGTGTGGTTTTTTTAAGCAAAATCACAATATATAAATACATAAATAAATAAAGAGTAAATAAGTAAAGAACTTCCCATGACAGAAACATCAACTGTTACAATACCCCAATAAATAAATAAGTGGCTGTAGCTCAGGCGGTAGAGCAGGTCATCTACTAATCGGAATTGGTGGTTCGATCCCTGGCTGCTCCAATCTGTATGCCAAATATCCTTGGGCAAGATACTAACCCCAAGTTGCTCTCCGATGCATCCTTTGGAGTGTGAATGTTAGATAGAAAGCACTTAAGCATTGAAAAAGTGCTTGTGTGAATGTTGTATAAAGTGCTTTGAGTGCTCCGGGAGAGTAGAAAAGCGCTATATAAGAATCATCAATCATAAAATTAAGTCAAACACTGTACCTTAGAATTATTAGAAGTTATTGACAAGTTATGTTTGTAAACAACCAAACACATAGATTATGCAATCAGGTTTAAAGAGATATTTAGGCTAGTGGAATTTCACATAATTTGCAGGCACTTTGCAGCTTAAATAAAAGAATAATCAGAAAAGGATTATCATCTACGAGACAACAGATGTTTACTTTAGTAAGAGTGATATTAAAAAGATGACTAAGTAAATAAATAAATAAATTCTTCACAACAGTGAGGTTGAAATGACAACCCAGCGGGAATAGACGTAAACAGCTGTAATAGTAAACAGCTCCAAATTGCTGCCAGCCACATATGTCTAATGCTTAATGTTAGTGTTTGGCACAGGTAGCATAAAGTACAAATAATGATAGGTTAAATCACTAAAGACAGCAAGCACCGAAATGGTGCAGAAAGCTTTCACAGGTGGTAAAGATATTCCATGTGAAAAAAATACTGCTATAGATGAAATGCAATGTGTAAATGAAGAATGAGAACAAGGAAAAACAAAGAAAAAAAGATGAAAAACTTCTTACTGATTCCATTATTAAGAGTTAACTCTAAAATGCATGCCTTGAGTTGTTGCCTTGAGTTGTGACCAACTGGAGCATATTTGCAATACACTGTTAAATAATAAAAAAAGAAATCAAATCTCCCCAAATTTGTCCATACTGTCCACCCATATACTGGATGAAAATTATACAGTGCAATGCCAGTGATTTAATTTCCAGTTTTTTTGTCATGGTGGTGACATCATGGCGCTGCAGCCTGATGACATGTTTAGTTAAAGCAACATTTATTTTGCTATTGCAAGCTTTTGATGATGACAGCTCTGCAAAAGAGGTTTTACCTTTTGATGTTCTGATGAACAACAGTTTTTGTGCCATTCATGAATCAGAACTTGAGCATAAAAATGATAAAACAGTTCACAATGTGTGTTCTCAGTGGCACAGTGACTGGTCAAAATAAATCCATTTACATTAAGCTATATTTAATCAGTGGAGAAGTTATGAGGAAAGTTCACATTTCCACTGCTTCAATTGACTCCTACATGCACTTTGTTTTTCAAGACCAATATTTAAGTTGGGAAGCAAGAAGATCTGTCAAGTGTGCATGCCCCTGAGAAGCACTGGCTTCAACTACTGCAGTCAAGGCTGGACAAAAGGAAACAGGCAAACTTTCTAAAAGAAAATCTTTGCTGAGTGGAAGCAAACACATAAGCTCTGAGGGTGAAAGCAGTAATGTTATGGGTTAATCACAACAAATGCACATCCTTTAACAGAAGTTGCAGTGTATTTTAATTTGGAATTATTATGTTTCTGAGTGCTAGTCTGAAATTGGTTGGGACACATTGGTTGGGTTTAATACAAAATACCATTAACCGACTGCTTCTGTTTGACCTCCACAGGATGTGAAAGTGTGGAGTAACATTATCACAGCTAATTAAACCCAGCAGGACAGAATTGCTTGCTTAGGATTGTAAAACCTCAAACTCTGTGGTGTCTCACAATGTAATGAGAAGAATTATTGAATACAAAATAGAAACACAAATTGGAGAAAGTAGAATTTTGACCATGAAACATAGTACCAAACTAGCAAAATATATGCAAGGTAGAAGCTCAAGTGTGTATTGGGAAGTGATGTGCCAAATGATGTCTCAAAAGAAAAAGCATGCATTTCCGATTTGTGATACTGGAGATATTTTGTGACTATTTACTTTAAAAAAAAATTACTTTTAGGAACTTCTTGTACTTTGTTATAAGCAAGCTATAAGTACACCATGCACTATGGACTTGGTCTTTATAATAAGGTAATTTCAGGACTTTTTAACTGACAGGACAATTGATTTGCTTAATGGGACATGGATTAAAATAATTTCTTTCTTTCTCTTTTTGGTACAAGAATCTGGATCTACACACATGACCAGTTTGACCAGTTTGGAAAAGGCCAACTCAGAGCCACGTAGGCATACTCACCCGCCTGCCTAGCAGGAAGGTTCATGGCTCAATCCCCAAGCCTCTCTCTAATCTACCAGTAATACAGCTTGAGTCATGATGAAACAGGTCTGATGGAGTCAAATCCTGTTATCTTGGGTGGGGGTGGTGGCAGCCGTTGTTACAAGTAGTGGATGAGTTCAAGAAATGAACCAGAGTGTGGATTTTAGGATTAAACACACCAGAACTGGGTCTGAGGGGTAACACATGCACCTTGAACCTGTATATATCCTTTCACACATGTAAAAAGCCGTTTTCTTCTGTCTCTTTCGTGTCTTTCTTTGTCTCACGCAGACACATTCACACGCAAAAACCTAAAAGCACAGTAGAACACACAATTTGAGTTCAAGGAGGTTGGCTCCTAATGGAAATGCATTTCAGCTGCTGCCACACCTCATCTTCTATATTGCTTTTTCATTGAAAAGAGGGGCTCTTTGACTAGAGGAATACAGTTTTTGTAGGCTTTTGTTCCAACACTCTCATCTCTTAGAAGGACACATTAGCCCTTTATCTTTTAGAGAAATGCTGGCACATTATTTCTCCTTTATCCCATTTCATATTGGTCTCTCACACTCAGATCTAGTCAAAAGAGACATGAGGGATTTAATGTGATCGTCTCTTTTTTGTGTAACTTGTTGCTTAATAGATGGAAAACTTACAGTATACTATAGATAGGAACAAACCACCATGTATCACTGGTATTTTTGTTGCCTTTCTAGAACAGAAAAAAATATCATAAAAGCATGTGGTCTCCTCACTGGTTTGTCATGGTAAAGAAAATGAAGATATAGTCATAAAATTATGGCAGAAAAATATGCAGAGCTTTGCATAATAAGATTAACTTGTAATTAAAAAAACAAACAAAAAATAACAACAAAACATGTTACTATGTTTTAAAATGAAAGCTGTAGCTGCATTGTCTCTCTTTTTTAGCACTGTGATGGACTGGCAACCTGCCCAGGCTGTACATTGCCTCTTGCCCAATTTCAGGTGGAATATGCAACAGCACACCCAAGACCCATAACCATAAGCAGTTAAGGAATGATCATGAAACTGGCCTTTTTTGTTTGTTTGTTTGTTTGTTTTGCTTTTTGTTGTTGTTTTTTTGTAATGTTAAATATGTCAAACATCTTCATTTCTGCCCAGAGTGTTTCTTCTTGAGCCATACAGGTGCTTTTAAAGCTAAGTGCACCTTATTGGTGTTTCAGGAAGCTCACATTTGGAAGGAACCAATTCATGTCAAAAGCATCTCTCCACACAGTGGCAGGCATAGACCTGAGGGGTGTACTATGCATCCGTGCAGTTACAACATCAAACTGGATGTTTCCACAGGAATTCACTTGCATTGAGTTAGTGATACAGAAAATGCATTTACATGTTTTTACGTTTAGTCCTGATTGATGCCAAGTCCATTTTACACTGGTGGAATTTCAACAAATCAAACACAGATTAGAAAACAGATGAGTATTTATTGATATTTAGCATAGGGATCATTCAATCAGTAAAACTGAATATTTACTTTGATTTGGCCACAAACTAAAGTGATGTTTGTTTATCCTTCATTACGAGGGCAATGACATAAGACCTAAATGCACTTCTTGAGTGATATGTCTAAATGTATCAAGTTTAAAGTTAACAGCTTTAATGTGAAGCTGTCACAGTAGAAATAAATGGTAGCACCGAGAGTGCACTGAATGTTAAAATAAATATATTCAGTTATGAATTTACAAGATTAACAATTTTCTGCAGCATTGCTCTGTCAGCGTAATTGCAGCACCTGTGTTGTGTTTTAGTGTTATATTTTTTATATCATCTCCCCATGACGTGTTTCTCTTGACTGAGTGAGGTGGTATATGATCAGTTCAATGGGAGTCACAGAGCTGGCTATAGAAGGCCTAGGTTAACAAAGAAAACTGATAGTCATTATCTGTGACTGGAGTTTCAGGTTTTGTCAAACAAACGAATGCGAAAAATTTTGAACTTCCTTCATAATACATGTCGTCAAGGACAAAACTATCAACTGCTCAAGAATTACCTGTGTTTTCCAGGCACATTCAGGAAAGTATATCCATACCTGCTAAAATATACAACTGCTAAACAGAATGAAGAATTAGCTGCACTTGAAAGCATACTTGGAGAAACTATATTTAGATTCACATTTTCCTTTCAGAAGTACAAGGAAGTACTTGATGTTTGGCATTTTATGTTGTTATTTTATACTTCAAGGTGACACTCACTTTATTCTTGGGCTGATATATGGGATATTACAGACTTTCATATGGCTGAGTGAACACTGATAAGCCAAAACATTAAAACCACTGACAAGTGAAGAAATTAACATTTATTAGAGCTAATGTAGCACAAACATGTGAAAACCTTAACGCCAGCCATAAGATTTCAAAACACTTTGCAGCACATGGGGCTGCAGGCCTGTCAGATTACAAATGCTGAACCTGTCCACCACCAGTAGTTAGTATAACTGCAATATAAATGTCAGAACTGGACAATGGAACAATGGAAAGAAAGGAGATCTAGACTGATGAGTTGTATTTTCTCTTACATCATTTGGCTTGCTGGATGCGTGTGAGTCATTTTCCTAGGAAAGAGATAGAAGTTGAACGTATTATGAAAAAAAGTTTGTGAAGAAGAAGGTTTGTTGCCTGGGCATGCTTCTGCCTAGAAACTTTGCATCCTGGAATTGATGTCGATGTTACTTTGACACACACCATGTGTAATACTTAAACATAGTTGCAGAACTCAAGGTGTTGACTTAGCCTCCAAATTCTCACTTTGTAACTTGCAGGACTTAAAGTATCTGCTGCTAATGCCTTCTGCCTGATACAACAGCACACAGGGTCAGAACTGCTTTAGAGTCACCAGGGGACCTAGACAATATAAGGCAGTTGGTTTTAATGTTTTAGATCATCAGTGTATAATAACAATCGCCACTGATCTGTTTTTCAACCTTTCATTAACCTTTTCTACTTTCTGCTGCTATATGTGGATGAACTAAAATAGCAGATATGTTAGAGACACCTATATAGTCCATACACATTTAAAATGGGATTGGTGACCTTGAATGCAGGTGAAGAGGTGTTCCAGTCACAGCAAGGAAGGGCACAAACTAATCATAATAATGTTTATTTCAGTCATTACTTACTGTTTTTTTTTAAAGACACAACAAGAAAATGGCTGCAAAAATGAATAAATTATTCATTTACTTTATCAACATAATGTACTGGCAACACTTTTTCTATATTCATACTGTTAGTCACTCAGTAGTTTGTATTTTTCAATGAAAATGTCAAGCACTGTTTTTCTAAGATATTTTTGTAGTTTGAGAACTAGGAAAGTAGAAAAAAATGGTATGTAATTGGAGAACAGATGTTCATCTCCACTTCTATAAATTGGAATGACCTTTGCTATTTTCATTTTTCTTGGAAATATATCTACTATCTTGACCTCAGCAAAGAACTTCTTTATTTTACACCACCAATTAAAAGTATCACAGAAATAGCCTGATACAAAACTGAA
The DNA here is from genome assembly GCA_015108495.1 of Heterochromis multidens. NCBI lineage: Eukaryota > Metazoa > Chordata > Actinopteri > Cichliformes > Cichlidae > Heterochromis > Heterochromis multidens. Next base: position 3,281 of record VUQS01030611.1, on the reverse strand, counting down.
ATGTTTTTTCAATGCCATGTTACTCAGTCCTCAGCTCTTCAACAATGTATAAAGTCTAGCCATTCACCTCTCCACAGGGCTCTCATCAGTTCAAAATTCATTCATGCATCCACTGGTCAAACCTTGAAACAGTTTTCTGCCTTATTCCTCGCTGAAATTACACATTTGGTTTAGCAGGTACTGTATAAATCTGGTGTTCAATATGCATTTCTGAATACATTTAAATATACATTTAAAGGCTGCTGCAAGTGATGTGAGGTGAAAATAACGAATGTGTGTAAGAAAGACAAAAAGACATAATGAAAAACAACAACAAAAAAAAAAACCAAACAAAAGAAGGAAAGAAGGAAGGAAGGAAGGAAAAAGTATTCCTAATCCAGTGTGATTGCACTGCTTCACTTTGCTTGGTTTTTGTAAATGTGAGCACTTTGATAGCCTGTGATTATCCACAAGTCTTGCCATTCACGGACGAAGGCTGAAGGCTAACCAATTAGCCTTTGGCCTGTGGAGAGTAATACTCTGGCTGGTTTTGTTGTGGTGTGGTTATCTATGGTAGTGAGCAGTGAAACCCACACTTATGGTGTCAAGAGGCTGTTTGGTTCTTTTCATAGTCTGACACCACTGATGAGCTGAGACTGCGGGAGAGTTATGACTCCAAACGCAGAGCAAACAAGATGATAATATGCTTTGTCATTCAGATAGGCCCTCTGTCAGTCAGATTTATGGTATATAGAGTGTAGACTTGTTAAATTATTCTCTGGACATATTTTAAGCAGCAAATTGACATATTTTTCTCGCATCTATTGCAAGGAGTATTTATTAAAGGCTGCTTTCTGAAAAAGGCAGCAGCTACATTTTGTGACTTAAACATGCCCAAATGAATCAGTGAGAAATGGTTTAATCCAGTTGTGGCACAAAAAACCGAAAAGCAGCTTAGATCAAACATAATTGTTTGTATCATTTGTGATTTTTTTTTTTCTTTACAGTAATCCTAGATCAAATATTGCTGCATGCTGTGTTTGCATGCTTCCTCTTTGATGGAGTGAGTTCCAAATGAAAATGTGTCACCTGTTCTATAATCCTTGTCAGGAGAGTATATTAAATGTTAATCCCTTACCATTAGAAATTGTGACAATAAGTAAAACAGGGAGGAGGAGGAGGAGGAGGAAGAGAAAAAGATTTTACAGTGGTCTGAAGTTTGAGATAATAAAGACCTCAGATGATTGAGTTATTCTTCCGTTTTTTGTTTTTTTTTTCTCCTGAAGCTCATCCACACGATCCACAAGTATCATGTTATTAGCTTCCTCTTTTGACTCTGTGTCCACTGAGAACATCTGAGATTAGTCTTGGATCGGTGCTCAATGTTGCTCCCTTCTGTGGCCAATTTGTATTCACTAGACAGCAGTCTTATAAGTAACAGCGCAGAAGAAACAATTAGAGCTATAAAAGCTGATAGCTTGGGGCTCTGCAGACCAACTCTACCATTACTTTGTTATTAGATGGTGAGGGTTGGGATGGGTGGGGGCGATGGTGCTTTAAATGAAGGTATGGGTTTGAGGAGCGGCAATAAGTTGGGGGATTGAAAAGCAGTACATTGAGTGGAGAATGCTGGAAAAAAGAAGACATGCAAGGAAAGCTGAAGAGAAATTAAAATGAAAGATTAGAAACACAAGTGAAGTAGGGGGTTTTTAGCTGTGGGATACAGTAGTTAAGCAGTTAGGTGGGTTGGGATCAGGATAACATGACAGATCAAGGGGTGAACTAAGGAGGCACCACACAAGTGACTGCAGGCAAAGAAGAACAGCTGGTGAGCAACTTGTGTCACAGAAAAACCCCTGCAGAAGAGAGGGCAAAAGAGAGGAGAGTAGAATCAAATCGATTCAGTTCATTTTCCATCCATCCATCCATCCATCTTTTAACTGCTCACCCATTTCAGGGTACCCATACCAGTCTATCGAAGGACGTTATTAAGCAATTATAATAAATATTATGATAGTTATAAAAATGATAAGTCAATTTGTTTTTATGGATTTTGCCTGAGCTTTTCACCAGTCTAGCTTTGTCACTGTCTGATTTTTGAATACCTCTAATCAATATTTTGACTGTGTGTTTTGGCTTTAAATGTCTGCCTAAGAAAATTAAATCTAGTGAACCTATAGTTTACTTTTAAGTGCCTGTCTTGTTGTGTCTGTGTTGTGTTTGTATTTCTTACCAATAACAGTCTTTAGCGCCTCACAGTCAGTCTGCTGTCTGCTACCTGCGAGGATTGCAATCAAAACAGGTGAAACCAATAATGATTTATGAAGGCAAAAATATTTTAAGGAATAGAGGCCTGAAGCTCTTTCTTTAAGGTTTCTTCAGTCTTTTTATTGTTGAAGCAGTTTATGTCAGCAATTTCTTGATGAAAGTTTTGGAATTTGATGACTCTAACTTCAATACATAAATGGAGCTAAATGGTCTGCTGAACAGACTGAAAAGACTGAAATCCTTTACATACATTAAAGTGTTCAATAGTACAGCAGCAATGAAGTAAGGTTGTTACAATAACTTGTTTCAGGTTTCAAACTGTGCCACGCTTGATATCGCAGAGTTTGTTCCAGTTTTTATGTACACATGTTGTGAGGCTTGAATGGAAAAATTAATTAATTAATTAAAAAAAACAAGCAAAACAAACAAACAAACAAAAACAAGAAGCACTCCAAGAGCCGAAACCTCCACCAAGGCAGCTCACTTTCTGGGCAGTATTTACTTTTAAGGTAACAGTATTATATTTTGTATATATTCATTTTGTTTTCTTTGTTCTTTTTAAATGTACTTTAAGTTTGTAGTGCAGTAAAAATCAGATGAGGGTAGCATGACAGATGTTTAAAAAGAAAGACTCATCCTCGACCAGCTCAGACCTATGGTCAGACCACATCTGGACCCCCTTCAGTTCGCTTACCAGCCCCGCCTTGGAGTTGAGGATGCCATCATCTACCTGCTCAATTGTGTCTACGCCCATGTAGACCAGCACTGTGAGGGTCATGTTTTTTGACTTTTCCAGTGCATTCATACCATCAGGCCGACTCTCCTGGGTGAAAAGCTGACAGTGATGCAGGTGGATGCTTCTCTTGTGTCCTGGATTGTAGATTATCTGACAGAAAGACCACAACATGTGCGTCTTCAACACTGTATGTCTAACAAGGTGGTCAGCAACACTGGGGCACCACCAGGGACCGTCCTCTCTCCTTTCCTATTCACCCTCTACACCACGGACTTCAGCCACTGCACAGAGACCTGCC
>VUQS01030605.1:0-10757 GCA_015108495.1 Heterochromis multidens | reverse complement strand
TACTGATAACGAGTTCAAACAGGTGCCATCAATACAGGTGACGACTGGAGGACAGAGGAGCCTCTTACAGAAGAAGTTACAGGTCTGTGAGAGCCAGAAATCTTGCTTGTTTGTAGGTGACCAAATACTTATTTTCCACCATAATTTGCAAATAAATTCTTTAAAAATCAGACAATGTGATTTTCTGGATTTTTTTTTCTCATTTTGTCTCTCATAGTTGAGGTATACCTATGATGAAAATTACAGGCCTCTCTCATCTTTTTAAGTGGGAGAACTTGCACAATTGGTGGCTGACTAAATACTTTTTTGCCCCACTGTATATATATATTATATGTGTGTGTGTGTATAAGAGAGAGAGAGATATTTATAGTTTGTCATTTTATTTCTCTTTTATTTCTCTTTAGTTTCTTTCATGTTCTGATACTGAACATCTTAATTGTTGGAGCTGGTGTCCTGGTGGCCAGATTTTATCCCAATATAGGATCCATCATACGGTAAGTATAAAATTGTATTGTATTCATTCATGTATCATAGCTACCAGTTGATCAAAGAGAAACAGTTTATCTTGAATAACCTTTCATAAAGCAGAGGGAATGATCTTGATCTTGATGACATTCATACATTACTGACGTGTTTGAAATTGAAGACTACGTTGGTCATAATTGAATGAAAAATTAATGAAATATTAAATTGAATTAATCATAGTAATAACTGGATGATGAAGTTCATAAAGTAAAATTAAATAAAGTGATCTATATATATATCTTTGAAGAATGATCACAGAATAAGCAATTCCAATTCTTGTCCCACCCCCTGAAGTTAATTTACAGGTAAATAAATATGCTGTGAAATAAATAAGGCCATTACAAGAGAAAAATGACCAATAAAATCAGGGCATAAAACCTGAACAAATGGCATGAATAATGTGACATGTAAAAAACAAAAAACAAAAAAACAATTCCAACAATTCTAGGTTTGATTTAGAGCTGAATGTCTTTTATTTATTTACATGCATTTAAACACAAGGTGAAAAAACTGATATGTATACGAGAATGGCAGACCACTGAGTGGTAAAATATCTGCAATTACATTTTATCCTATCTAAAAAGAAAAGTTAATAAAATTACAATGTGACCTGCAGATATGTATTTCTTCTAGGTATCTGCAGTTGCATTTTGAACAGTAAAAGGAACAATTTAAGGTTTCTACAAATACATGTTAATAAATGTATTCGTACATGATTATGTAATACACGTTAGTGGTACATTAGAGTGGATACAGTTTCTTTTTCAGACAGCTTCCCAATGCTTCACAGAGGATTCATTCATCAACAGAGCCCAGAATGAAGCTGCATTTACAGCAAGGCTAAAAAGGCCAATGTTAACTCAGTACTGCAAACTTTAGTAACATATCACAACATATCATGACATGTTTTGTCATGTATAAATAATTGGACACAGTGGCTTTTGACTACAGTTTCAGTGAAGACAAGGGGCATATTTATAATGCAACTATTCTGTTTCCCATAGCTTCTAAATTTTTCTTCTTCCAAGCTATTTTTATGTTGTAAAACTGGTTAAGTCTTGGTTCTGAGATATACACGCACAGCCATTTTGTTAGGTACACCTGTTCAACTGCTCGTCAATGCAAATATCTTGTCAGCCAGTGACATGGCAGCAACTCTGTGCATTAGGCATGTAGACATGGTCAAGACAACCTGCTGAAGTTCAAACCAAGTATCAGAATAGGGAAGAAAGGTGATTTAGGAGACTTTGAACATGGCATGGTTGTTGGTACCAGATGGGTTGCACTGAATATTTCAGAAACCGCACATCTAATGGGATTTTCCTGTATAATCATCTCTAGGGTTTAGATTTTGGTCTGAAAAAGAGAAAATATGCAGTGAGCCACAGTTTTCTGGGACAGAGTGACTTGTTGATGTCAGAGGAGAATGGCCAGACATCTCTGAGCTGATAGGAAAGCAACAGTAACTCAAATAACCCCTCGTTAGAACCAAGGTATGCAGAAGAGCATCTCTGAATGCACAACATGTCAAACTTTGAAGCAGATGGGCTACAGCAGCAGAAGACCACACTGAGTGCCACTCCTGTCAGTTAAGGACAGGAGACTGAAGCTACAGCTTTATGACAACAGTAAACACATCTTCTGATGGCTGCTTCTAGCAGGGTAATGTGCCATGTCACACAGTTCAGATCAATTCAGATAAACAGTTTTTTTTAACATGACAATGAGTTCACTATACTCAAATGACTAGAAATAGATAATCTACCTATCTTTTTCTTTTTTTTTTTTTGTGGCACGGCACCCTGACCTTGTCTTTGGAAGTGATGATCATTATTCTAGCCACTATTTTGGCATGCCAGCCAGCCAAATCTGGCAAAAACTGAATGGCAGACAACACTGAACCAAGACAGCCCTATTTTGTCAAATGCCTTCTGCATTTCAGGGTGTTATTTTACAGTATTTGATGAATACAATTATGTAGATCACAGTGATTCCAAGTAAAGTTAGGTATAATTATGCATCTAACATGTTTTTGTGCATAAACTGAATTAGACTATATATTTGGATCTTCGAAATCACTTTAAAACTTCTTTACTCTATTGCCACACTGTCAGTTGGTCACTTTCTGAATCCATTCTAAATACTAAAATGCCAGCATTTCAGGGTTCAAATCAGTGGCCAAAAGGCAAACCTGCACTTGAACTTTAAATCTGTGTGTGAGTGAACATGGATGTTCATCGTTCCTTGTGCAAGGTAGAAAAAAATTAAACAAAATCTAATCTAAATTAAAGTCTTTTTCTGTGTTTTGCCATGGCCATTGTTGTTTAACATACTAATTAGCTTGTTGTAATGCTATAGTGATTTTTCAGTAGTGATCTTAACTTTGTGTCCCCCTTTGCAGGTTTTCTGGAGCAATTTGTGGATTGGCTTTAGTGTTTGTATTTCCTGCATTAGTCCACATGATCTCCCTAAGACGGCAGGGGGTGCTCAGCTTGTTTTCAGCGATTTTCCACAGTTTCCTAATCATCCTGGGTGTGGCTAACCTGGTAGCTCAGTTTTTCATGTAAGAAGTGGCCAGTTAACTTTTCAGAGGCAAGATTAATAGCTATGAAGAAGAATTCAGAGAATTTGAAGAAAATTAAAGTGTAAAAGGCAGATGAATCAAATCAGCCTTTAGCTACTCAGATTAATGTTTGTGTTTGTGGTAGAGAATTGACTATCCAATAAAGTTACTGTTGGAAAAATAGGGCAATAATACAGGGTAATAATAGGAATTCAGTGCCTTTGTTTGATATTCATTTTTATTTTCTTTGTGTAATCTAGCCTTTAATTTTTCTGTGAACAGATCTTCCTTGGAGATCTGTTCACATGATATTGTAGCTTATTCATGCCTAGGCTGTTTCAACAGATGCCCTGGTAAGTTGTACAACATACTGTAAACTGTGTTGAAACATTCTTTTAATATCAGCAGTAGCAAGCTGGAAGGAGCATGTTATAAATGGGATTTGGGTTTACTGTTACCATACATATGTTTTTGGCCACAGTTGTTTCCTGGGGAAAAGGCTTTAAAGCCAAAAGCACAATCTCTCTTCAAAATTAAAAAAGAAGACAGTCAAAATTAGAAACTGGATCTGGTGAACAAAATTGAAAATTTAGCAGGTGAAGATTTATAAATATTCACTGTATATGTAGCCAAATGTGAGTGAATATTAGGTGTACCGATATCAGGTGGACACAAATACTAGTCCAAATGAATAACATTAGTAACTACTTCATGTTGCATTAATCAGTTTCAGTTCCTTACCTGTAACTTGCTAGAGCTGGATTTTACAGTCATCACAGTTATATCTTGCTGATAGTAGGGAATCAAATATTGACTTGTAATCTGTTTATTTTTTGAAGCCTGTCATTTCGTGTGCATATTTTTTGAAAGAACTTCTAGCTCAACCATCTGATTATTACTTGCTGTCTTGATTTGTTTTAAATGTTTACAGATACTTTGTCCAATAAACTGTATTTTATTAATGATAGGATAGCCAAAGGGATTATGTGCATTGAAAAAGTCTGTATTAACTGTAGTTTTCATGTTATGTTTAATCATCAGTACCAATGTGAAGAATATTTTTGGTTTGAGACAAATTTCAGTAGTGTGGTTATTATAATCAGTAACATTAAATTCACTGAGGTCACAGGGAGATCAAGACACACTGTGATAACAAGCAAGCAATAGCTTGGTATTAATAATTGTTATAGCAGAGTAATATTAGACTAATAATTGGTTTTGCCTCATAGGCATTTTTACATGTATTTCTACATTACCCCTAGTTTCTGGCCCCCTTCTTACCCCATTACATGACATTTAGTCTAATATTAGTCAGCCATAACCATATATAACAATTGCTGATACAAAGCTATTACTTGGTTAATACCTTGGTATTTTACATGGTATTATGTGATTATTACCTCTTTTACACATTACACCACTATTACCATGTTATTACTGAGCTGTTATATAAAGTGCTGTGATAATAGTGAACAAAATTATAAATACCATTGTGGGATTTTCAGCTTGGTCATTCCCCCCCTCCGTTTTCCCACAGCAAAGATGGACAGTAATGTTGGTTGAGAGAGAACATAACATGCAACAAGTCCCCTGCTTTTTCCATACTTTGTACTGTATGATTATCTTTAAATGGATGCAGCTGGAATATCTGCCTATCAATGTACACTAAATAAAACTGAATTGAACTGAAACCTTTATTATCATTGCACAAGTATTACAAAGTTAGTATCCATCCAGTTTCTTTTGGTTATCTAATTCAGGGTTGGAGGGAGGCTGGAGCCTCTCCCAACTGTTACAGGGCGAGAGGCCAAAGTTAGTATACTATGATAAAATGGTACCAAGAAAGTGTAAGTAAGTAAGAATAAGAAACACAAACATATATATTTTTTGAGAAAAATCCTCCCCAGTGTCTCCCTCCTGTCTCTCCTCCTGGTGGAAACCAGTGCTTTACAGAAAATAAAAGAAGCAAAAGATGAGTAGGAGTTAGTCTGCAGCCACTGTCCAATTTGTGCTGAACTCACATGTATACAATTAACTAAATCTAACAAATCTAACTTTGATTTGCAGGTTTCTCATTAAGACACTCCCAAATCCAAAATAAAATCCCAAGAACTTTGTGTGGTCCCTTAATATGCAACTATAAAAAAAACTTACCATTGTTGTAGATGTTAAGAGGGTCATCACCATGTAGAACAGGGAGGCTTTGCAGTACAACTGTGCATATTCCTGTCACATCTGGCTTATAGAACTGAAAATGAAAAAATATGAGTGTGACATCATGAAACAGTCAAATGCTATAGCACAAATAAGCTCACAAAGACAATAAAAACCCTACCATGTTTGACAGTACAACTAACAGTTACTGGTGAGAAACGAAACTCCTCAGTTATTGTTATCAACAGCAACGGACCACGAATCCTGACAAAACACTGTAAATTTTAGGGGTGGGGGAAAAAAATCGATAAATCATAGTTTTGGAATATTTTGCGTGGTGAAATTGTATCAATACAGGGACACCAAATTTTTTATTTAATAAATTAAAACACTCTGGGAATACTATTAACAAAATGGCTCATCTCATGTACCACCAGCCGGAGATAATGTTAGCCGAGCAAACTTACATTGAATTGGCTCAAATGGAAAAAAAAAACATCCAACACTTGACACACTTAGCTTGAAAAAGCTACCTCCTACTTCAGAGCAAACTTGTTCAGTCACATGTAAAAATAGGACAGCAATCTCCTTGCATCAACAAAATAAAAAACAGGTGGCTGCCTGGTGATTGTATTGAATTTTTTCACATCCTGCGACCAATTGCAACTTGTGGTGACTAAATGGTTGCCCAGAGCTTGGGGGTGTTTCACCCTCATGATCATTTTTGATCGCAAGGCAATTGCATAGGTCGCCTGATAGGAGGCAACCTTTCTGCAGTCGTAGTCTAACTTGTACTGACTGCAATTACTCTCAGAGAGATTGTTGAAGTTTTGCAAATAATTGCTATCTAATTTATATATGCAAACAGATTGTCAACATGTTGCCATCAGTCTGAATGACTTGAGGGGACTGTTGGTTGTATTCTGGTTATATTCCTATAGAACAGGAAGGTTACTTAGTGCAGATGTAAGTTAAATGTGAATTTCTGTCTATGTAGACTGCAACAGATATGTGATTTTCAACGATTTATCACAGTTAAGTGCAGTATTATCAGAAACAGATTGCATATAATTGCCAACTTGACTCCATTCAAACATAGACTGATAGACTGACTCCATCTTGTGGCCACATTTATGGCAGGTTTTAGTGACAGTGTTGGTATGCCTAACAATCTCTTTTTGCAGCAAAAAAAATATTGAAGTGAGATAATTTTATCTTATTGGATAAAATAGTTATTGACCAAGTTTAATATTGAGGACAGTGGCTGGGCGTGGTCTGTAGCTCAGCTGCAGGGGAGGGGTGGAACAGTGGGTTCAGGAGGCAGTGCTAGGGGAGGCTGGTCGTCACAGCTGGTGGTAATTGTCAAATCTTGCCTCCCTATTTAGTAGCACACTGGGACCTGGCAGAGGAGGAGAGAGCTGAGCTGAGCCAAAGAGAACAAGAGCTGGAAAGCTACGGAAGAAATGTGTGAAAAAAGTACTGTAACTAAAACGCACTAACCCTGCAACTTGTCTGTGTGTCACAAGGACATAATTTGCAGTTGAAAAAAGGTGATAAATCACAGTATATGTTATTGCAATACTCAGCATGTTGCAAAATTATCCACTACTACTAAATATTCCACAGTCAACTGTTAGTGGTATTATAACAAAGTGGAAGTGATTGGGAACGACAGCCACAAAGTGATAGGCCACGTAAAATCACAGAGCTGGGTCAGCTGATGCTGAGGCGCATAGTGCGCAGAAGTCGCCAACTTTCTGCAGTTAATAGCTACAGACCTCCAAACTTTATGTGGCCTTCATATTAGCTCAAGAAAAGTGTGTAGAGAGCGTCATGGAATGGGTGTCCATGGCCAAGCAGCTGCATCCAAGCTTTACATCACCAAGCGCTGGACTCTAGAGCAGTAAAGACGTGTTCTCTGTGAAGAAGTAACAAATCACACTTCTCCATCTGACAATCGGATGGACAAGTCTGGTTTTGTGGTTGCCAGGACAACGGTACTTGTCTGACTGCATTGTGCCAAATGTAAAGTTTGGTGGAGGAGGGATTATAGTGTGGGGTTGTTTTTCAGGAGTTGGGCTCGGCCCCTTAGTTCCAGTGAAAGGAACTCTTAATACTTCAGCATGCCAAGACATTTTGGACAATTTCATGCTTCCAACCTTGTTGGATGAGTTTGGGGATGGCCCCTTCCTGTTCCAACATGATTGCGCACCAGTCCACAAAGCAATACATAAAGACATGGATGAGCGAGTTTGGTGTGGAAGAACTTAACTGGCCTGCACAGAGTCCTGACCTCAAACCAACAGAACACCTTTGGGATGAATTAGAGCAGAGCCAGGCCTTCTTGTACAACATCATTGTGTAACCTCACAAATGGAGGTGAGATGGATGAAGCAGCTGCGGGATGGACTTCTCCATCTCCATATTTTGGTCTCCCACAAATACTGCAATGCTCTGCTACGTCCCAGCAGACAGAGGTTTGATCTTGGGACCTACACCTATGCCACTGCCTGAATCAGGTTTGAAGCAGGTTTGTCAGAGAAACTCAGAGAAAAGCATGACATCCCAGTGCACTTTCAGACCAAAACTGGTTCATCCCAAGGACAAAACTCCCAAACACAAATTAAGCAACATAGTGTATGCTGTACAGTGCAGTGAAGAGTGCTTGGACCTCCACATTGGAGAAACCAAACAGCCACTCCATAAACCATGGCACAACGTAGAAGAGCCACTTCAACAGAACAAGACTCAGCTGTACATCTGCACCTAAAGGATAAAGGTCACTCTTTCAAGGATGCCAGTGTTCACATTTTGGACTGAGAAGACAGATGGTTTGAAAGAGGAGTAAAAGAGGCCATTGTGAATGACCATTGAACAGAGGTGGTGGCGTACGGCACCAACTGTCAACCACGTACAATGCAGTCTTGAGATCCCTTCCCAGGCGCCATTCACACCTTACATCAGGTAACCCCAATAGGTCACATGATAGGTTGGGGCAAGGTCTCACAGTGGTTTCACCTGAAACCTGTAGTGGCAATGACCCACACACCTTGGCTCATGTGATGACTCACATGATCAATAGTGGGTTAACGACCACCTCTCAAGAGACAACCTCCCATTAGGGTTTAAATACCTGGGACTCTCCACCATTTGGTTTTAGAACTGAAGAAGCCTCTTGGGTGAGAGGTGAGTCCAATTGCCTTCTTTCAAGCTCCTTAGTCTACCATGACCTGGATGACTGAGAACCTACACAGACAATACAGGCATAGTTGCAAAGGTGTTCTGAAAATGTGATTTAATCTGCCAGCCTCCCAAAGTACACTGTGGGAATATTTATACATTTTAAAAGAAGCCTCAGTAATCTTTAAGTCCATTACAGCATCTGGAAACTGAATATGAGTTACCTTCTTTGGAACCCCGCCAAGGTTGACTGACTTTAAACCTGTTGCCCCTCCCACTAGACTTGTATTATGCGCTGGTCTAGGGGAAACCCAAGCATAACACAGATGTGGCTCTACTTTTCTCCACTGCTAAGGAACAGCAGTCCAAACAGAAAAGCTTTATTTATTCTTTTTAGGTAGACATGTCAGGGTGGGGATGGGCAAAATTACAAACAAAACATTATCCAAGTAAAAAACAACTTAACTACCACCAAGAGAAAATAAAATACAGGTCTCTTACCTGCTTCCTTAGAAATAAACAAGAGAAAAATTTATTAAAATAAAATAGCTTCCCACCCCTACAGCTACCAGAGCCCTATTCCAGGAAGCAGGTTTAGCTAACAACTGTTAAGGGAAACTCCAGGTTACCTGCCCAGCATTTTTTGAGTTAAATGTAAGACTATTACTGAAATCTGTCTATTAATAGTAACTCAGTGAAACATCTGCTATGGCTGTAAGACAGCCATCATCTATCAGTTGTTATATCCCCAAATAAGGGCTAGGGGATGAGGGGAGTAACAATAGTATAACCAGGAAAAGAAAAAGCCAAATAGAATAAATTGTGAAAAATAAATTTTTATTAAAAAGGACTCAACTCAAAGAGATGGCTGCACTGCTGTTTCAGCCAAGCAAAAGGACAACCACAAACTAAAATATCCTGAAAAGTAAAAGAGATGGTTAACCAAGTCAAAGGAAAACACTTCTACTACCAGCAGATACTAGCTATACACCAATAGCTCAAATATAACACTAATCTCAGTTAACACTAAGGCGGCCCTCACCACTCAAGGCTGAAGGCTCAAGGCAGCTCCTGCTGAGTGGCTGATTGCCGAATGGAGCCAGCTGCACACTGGCTCCCCAGGAGAAATGGGTGGCAGCTGAACTCTCAGAAGAGATAGGACACACCCACACAACTAACAGGCTTGCTAGGGATGTAACACAGTGAAGGCTGAGATTATTAGATTATTATTATTAGATTAGAAATAGTATTGTTATTCAGTAATGGCAGAAATAATGAATTTCTCTATTTAAAAAAAGTAAGGTTGTTACATTCCATCAGGACATTAAATTTTTACTGAATAATTATTCAAACAAAGCAGCTTTTATGCAAAAACAGCTTTTATTTAATAAAAAACGGAACAAAGAGTGGATACATCTGTTGGTGTAGTTTTTTGCTCTCTCTGTAACATTATGCAAGCATATTGTAGGGTCTTTACCCTACAATATAAAGCGCCTTGAGGCGACTTTTGTTGTGATTTGGCGCTATATAAATAAAATTGAATTGAATTGAATAACAAAATTATGGCAATACTCCCTCACATTGTACATAAAGTTTATAATGGAGCATAAACAGATAACTATACTGACAAATATAAATACAAAATACTGACACAAACCAAAAAATATATAATTTAAGAAGAAGAAGAAGAAGAAGAAGAAGTTTATTGATCCCAAAGGGAAATTCATATGTCTGACATAGCTGATCTGCTATTTGTATAAGAATTGTAAAGCCTGATGGCTGTGGGTGTGAATGATTTTCTGTAGAGAGGAGTCTTCCAGTTGTGGGCTGATCTGCCAAGTGGTGGTAAGGCAGTAGCTCTGTAAGCTTCTTTGACATTGCCGTTTTATTTTTTCTAGTAGTGAACAAATTGTGTGAATCCAGTCAGGTGGGAGGAGAGGGAAACATGATTGAAGTCTCCTGATATTATGAAGAGTGCCTCTGGATGTTTAGTCTGTATCCTAGCAACAGTTTCATGGAGAACATGGAGCTTCAGCTGTTGCCTTGGGTGGAATGTACACAACTATTGTTATGATATGAATGAACTCCGCCGGCACACAACATGGCCACACACCAACCGCCAACAACCAGGACAACACATCCTCCCCCCGACAGCGACACGCGCAGGACCACACCATCTCCAGTCCACAAACAAAGCCAGAACCCCACCTTCAAAGTGTATATATATATATATATATATATATATATATATTTATATATAGCAGTACGGTGGCTTGGTGGTTAGCACTGTTGCCTGGGTTCGACTCCACCATCTGGCCGGGGATTTTCTGTGTGG
>VUQS01030601.1:0-15447 GCA_015108495.1 Heterochromis multidens | reverse complement strand
CAGCAAAGCAGCCCCAGACCATCACACTACCACCACCATATTTTACTGTTGGTATGATGTTCCTTTTCTGAAATGCTGTGTTACTTTTACGCCAGATGTAATGGGACACACGCCTTCCAAAAAGTTCCGCTTTTGTCTCATCAGTCCACAGAGTATTTTCCCAAAAGTCTTGGGGATCATCAAATGTTTTCTAGCAAAACTGAGACGAGCCTTTATGTTCCTTTTGTTCAGCAGTGGTTTTCGTCTTGGAACTCTGCCATGCAGGCCATTTCTGCCCAGTCTCTTTCTTACGGTACTGAGGCAAGTGAGGCCTGCAGTTCTTTGGATGTTGATCTGAGGTCTTCTGTGACCTCTTGGATGAGTTGTTGCTTCGCTCTTGGGGTAATTTTGGTCGGCCTGCCACTCATGGGAAGGTTCACCACTGTTCCATGTTTTCGCCATTTGTGGATAATGGCTCTCACTGTAGTTTGCTGGAGTCCCACAGCTTTAGAAATGGCTTTATAACCTTTTCCAGACTGATAGATCTCAGTTACTTTGTTTCTCATTTGTTCCTGAATTTCCTTGGATCACGGCATGATGTCTGGTTTTTGAGGATCTTTTGGTCTACTCCACTTTGTCAGGCAGGTCCTATTTAAGTGACTTCTTAAATGAGAACAGGTGTGGCAGAAATCAGGCCTGGGTGTGGCTAGAGAAACTGAACTCAGCTTTCCAAAGATGTGACACACCACAGTTAATTTATGTTATAACAGGGTGGGGCAATCACTTTTTCCACATAGGGCTATGTAGGTTTGGATTTTTTTCCCCTTAATAATAAACACATCATTTAAAAACTGCATTTTGTGTTTACTTGTGTTACCTTTGTCTAATATTTGAATTTGTTTGATGATCTGAAACATTTAAGTGTGACAAACAAAAAAAAAAAGAAGGAAATCAGGAAGGGGGCAAACACTTTTTCACACCACTGTATAGATGCTCAGATATTAATCATATTAATTACTTAATTAATTAATATTGAATTAAGATACTCATTTGCACCAATATAGATACCAAAATTGCCATCCTTGCCTCCTCCAGCTGACAGACAACGTCACACAGCACCGCTGCAGACAGACAGGCACACAGCTCCTCCCCTCACTAACACCTGAAGTAGTTCACATTCATAACACTGAACAACACTTTAAGAGGAATTTCAGAGATCAGTAAAGCTCTCGTTTCAAGAACACTGAAGTATTAAACAGTAATCATAATTGTTAACCTGTCCGGCGTACACGTTGGCATTAGCCGTTTAACTATTAGCAATTACCCAATAGCCACATTAGCCATCAGATATCATTAATGTGATTACAGACACATGGAGAACCGGGCAGGTTGCTGGCTGTACAGAGCAGCAGGGGAACCTTAGCTGGACTGAGCAGAGAGTCCAGAGTGTGGAGAACTAATCCAAGCAAATAAGGAGTGAAATCCGGAGCAGAGCAGCCAAATCAGACGGGTTTCAGGCCTGAAGAGCAGAGCTGAGGATGTAAAGAGCTGCAGACTGAGACTGTTTTTTATATCTTCTTTATTTTAGCATACTAATACTAATAATAATACTAATTCCACGTTTTCTCCAAAGTTCATGTTTAACTTTTCCATAATGCTCTTGTTTTAAAATAATGAAATTATTCATATGTTAGGTATTGTGCTGTTAGTTGTACCCTTTATTAGTAGGCTCTAAAATATATTTTACCTTCACGATCTGTAATGAAATTATCTAAATAATTTGTAAAATGAATAAAACCACTAAGCTTAATCTTAAATACTTTTTATTAAATCTAACATAACTGGGAAAATTAATTTTTTTTTCGAGATATGACTTCTTTGCAATTACTTCTGTTTTTGGAGGATGGGGTCAAAATCTTTCTTGTGGTATCAAAAATGGTATCAAGCATTTTCCTGGGTATCGGTAACGAGTTTGAAATTCTAGTATCGTGACAACCCTAGTGCATATACATAAGTCTGTGATCCATCAATGTTTTCTTACCCAATTTATTCATACTCTGAACAATTTAGAACTGCTTCAGATTATGCATATTACTCATAATTCTTTTGGTCTTTATTTAGAGTTTTACAAAACATCATAAGCCAAAAATGCTCAGAATTTGAATTAAATTCAAAACAATAAGGAACTAAATAACATGTAAAGAACACAAAATAGTAACTGAAAAGGTATAGGCTTAAGTCTTTTTTTAAACATATTGTAATAGGCATTATCTTATCTTATTATGTCTTATCATTCCTTAAATTTGACTTCCATCCTTCCTGGATGTCACCTTTTTCAGTCTTAATTTCTTGGCACTATCCCACAGATGATGGAGAAGGTGGATGGTTTTCAATAAATGCTGTGAGTTTCTCATCTCTTGCTCCCTTTTTTAACTTTTCATATCAATTCCGATTTCAAAATTTTCCTTTTCATTTTAATTAAGCCATATTAAGTGAATCCGGGGGAACAACATTTAACACCTCCGTTATTTAATTATTTATTTATTTATGTATTAACACTTTGTAAAGTAGCATTTTGGAAGGTTTCTTAGGTCTGATTTTCTCCTGCTTTTTTGCTTGAGCTGTACAGGGCTTCTCTCTTACAACATCATCACCACTTTCTCAATTTCACCTTGAGGTAAACATTCCTAATATAGAGAAATGGGGATGTGGCAGTGCACAGATAGTATATAGATTGCACAAGCTGATTCAGAATAATTCTGTATCACTAACATGCGCACGGTAACAAGAACAAAATTGGCTGGGACATGTGTACTTTTAGCAAAAGATTTCTTTTCATGTAATAATTAATGTCCCAATGAGCAGAGTAGGTCCACTTTAAAATACACCTGATGTGTACATTTATTGCTGCTGCTTTACTGCTACAAAACATGATGCCTACTTTATTCTGACTGTAAAGTAAATGACATACTTCACAGGAAATCTGTCTCTCACAACAAAATTCATCACAATGGAAATAACAGCAGAGTGATTCGATCTTTTACGAACATTTTGTTCTTTCTGAATCTTTTTCCAGTCTTTCTAGATGTCACAAAACACAAAAAACAAATAAAACTACCGCAATCAAATTAGTTTATATAGCAATATGAGAACTGTACTGACACCAGGTCAAATATCCACATCATCTGCTCAAGGGTCACTGAAAGAGAAGGTCTAATATTTCTTTTTTTTCTCTTTTCCCCGAAACAGCTCATCAGTAGGGCGAGGCTGTGGTTGTGCTAGAAAGCATCCACATCTGAATGAATCCAACCTCTCTGGAAAAGAAATAAAAACTTTAACAAGCACCAGACACTTTCCTGGAGAATCAAACAACGTTCCACATGGCATCAATAATTGATAGATCAAATAAAACACAGCACAGGCCTAGTAACTGTCTCTGTAAGTAGAATATCTCCTCCTCTCAAACAATAGCCTCAAGCAAAAGACTATTGTTTGAGGGAAGGAGATAAAATAAATGTACTGAGTTGAGTATTTCTACACAAACAATGGATTGCTAAAGTTGCTAAATTAAAACTGGAAGGAATTCTTGATGTTTGAGCTAAAAAAGCATTCCACTGGATTTAAAAGCTAAGTCAGAACCATGTTCCCGCTGGAGTAATTCAACGAAAGGAGCGCAGACTCCACAGTAAGTCATATTATCAGGAAAATATATAACTTCAAAATATTTATGATGCACATAATCTTGCCACTGTTCTTCTAAAAACAACTTTTTCCCAAGATCAGTTTGGAGTTATTTAAAATTCTGCATGCAAAATATATCTACTCCTCTTGCTAGTCTACTTATTTATTATTCCACTACACTGCCGTTATTCATATAGTGTTGACGTGAATAACACTAACTTGTCAACTTAGAGGAGTTATTTCAGCAGCTGGTGGTCAGAGTTTGAGATCAGTCGAACCAAGGTATTTGGCACAACTTCACATATTTTTATGAAGAAAAGTTTTCAAGGGTCAAAACTCCAGCACCACTTGTAATGAGAAACATTTCATCTCGACTCATCAGAACTCTAATGAAGATATCTGGTGAAAATGTGTCAGCTTCATCATGCTTTTTTTCTGAAATCTCCAACAGTTGCATAAGTATTAACTTCCAGAAGTGCTTATTTTAGATATGGACACGTGTGAGGAACAGGAAATCCCTGACAGCCTTAAAATCCAGAACTGTGCCACTGGGGACACACTAATCATGATCAAATTACATGTTTGCCTGGTCAGGCCAGAATTTACACTCTGACGAAATGCCAAAAATTAAGAAGTCAAATGTGTAGGGTTGCAATGACTGATCACTTCTTCAACAAAAGAAAGATATTATTTGACTGAGTTTTTATTGGTCAGTTGGGGGGGCGGGGGGTTTTACACCTGTTCTGATATTCTGGGCCAATTTAAATGTTTAACATTGTTTGCTTTAAGGTTGTGTTTTTTTTGTTTTTTTTTTATTATTTCTACTGCCCATTTGTAGCAGAAAAATATTTAATAAATTTTTATTTATTTTTGTAATAGTTTACCTGTGTTAAAGACCTTTGGCTCGTCATTACACTGTCATCAGTAAATGACAATTTAACTATTCACAGGCCATTCGGTTGATATCAATGTTGGGCATATAACACAAGTCACTAGAACTTTTAGTTGGACTGACCAAGACTTTTAACCCTCTGAGGTCTAAGTCATCATTGGTGATGACCCTTGTTCTTTTTAAAAAAAGGTCTTGGCAGCAAGTGGGCAAAGTAAATAACCACTCTTACTGACACACATCAAAATCCATTTACATTTTCTTTCCAAAGAAGTATTTTCTGCTTATCTCCCCAAAAAATAGGGTTAAG
This sequence comes from Heterochromis multidens, assembly GCA_015108495.1. Lineage (NCBI taxonomy): Eukaryota > Metazoa > Chordata > Actinopteri > Cichliformes > Cichlidae > Heterochromis > Heterochromis multidens. Next base: position 10,588 of record VUQS01030601.1, on the reverse strand, counting down.
GTTAGGGTTTGGTGCTAGGGTTAACAACTTGGGCCTCAGAGGGTTAAATCTGAACCTCAAACACTGACAAACTTTTTGACTCGATAATTCACCTATTAAGGAAATCTAAAGCTGCAGATGTACTGATGTATCTCTAAGTTACAGCCTCTCACTTAATATTCAAAAACAAAGACACAACATCACAATACAGTACTACCAGTAAGCATCGCATGACAATATAACTACACCGCTTCTCATTTCTGTCTACCATAGTTCAAAGCATTTGCAAGAACTTATGAGGTCTACAGTGCACTTGGAACAACAAGGATCCAGTCTTCAAAAAAAGGTCATACTTAGAAACATATGCATAATTCAGCAATGGAAGAAACAGAGACGGCAAGAATTAGGCTGTCACAGATTCATCATGAAAAAAAAAAACTGCTCTACTTTCCTGATATTTGAAAAGTCACTCAGATGGTTTATACCTCTAGAGCCATCCATGCATAAATGTTTGATGAGGATGGAGAGTGTTTTTTCCTTTTTTTTCTACCAACTGTGCGTGCACATTCATGTGGAAGGCCTAAAAGCCAAACATTGATTAGGATATCGATCCTGGAGATTGTGTCTTGGTGTCAGGCACCATTACCGCTACTGATTCTGTGAAACTAACGAAAGAGAGAATTTTGGTGTTGACTCTGAGAGCTGCAAAACAAACAAAAAAAAAAAAAGACAAATGCCACAGCAACAGCACAGCACTGCCTCATAAAAGCCTTTAGTTTCTTTAGATAAATAACTCATTGTTAGGCTATTAGCTTAATATGAAGGTCATTTCATCGCTTGTAAGCAAGATCAATAATTTGATCTATGCATGTTTGCGTACACTGCAATGCCAGGATGCAGCTCAGTAGTTTATTGCACATGAAATCTTTAAACATCCACAAGGTTCCTAATCAAACAAAAAAATTAAAGGTTATCTGCCAAAGTCAAAGCTCAGCATTGTGGCGAACTGACTAACTGGCTAACTCCTGCACTAAAAAATGCCACGAGCCATTTTAATCCTGAATTAGTATCTTTATGTCAGCTTTACGGACAAAAAGAGCTCAGCAGATAAGCACTCGGAATGTGATTATAATCTCTGGCTTAGTGGGGGAAAAGAGGACATAATCGTCCTGTAATCCATTTCTGTGTGAGAATAATATGATTACAATTAGAACAGAAAAAACACCATCAGCAGTCTGTGTGCAGAGCGTATGATTTTTGTCATGTAACTCAGCTTTCATCACATTCTGAGGTGTCACACAAATTAACCAGTGATTTCTTTGTTAAGTGAAGTCATTATGTAAAACTCTAGAAAGGAAGCAACAGGAAATGGTTAGAAGTAGGTGGAGGAGGAGAGAGAAAACAATGTCTATAGTACAAATTGCGTTTCCTTCAGGTGGTGGTGTATACACTTCTACTTCCTGTACAAGAATTGCCCTATTCCGCTGATACTGTAACTGTACTGCTCTTCTTCTGTCTCTCCCGGGGTCAGATCATCTCCGGATCACCTGTCTCATAGCTGTTTTTTCCTTACTGTAAATGCTGTCCTCTGCCTTCTTGGTTGCCTTTTTCTTTTTTTCTTAGCATTTCCCTCTCTGTTCTTATCTTGTGGCGCTCTCCTGCACACAGCATCCTGTTTGCACTGGGGCAGGACAAACATTGTCTCTGTGTGACGCCGAAGACATTTCACAGGCTATCACGTTTTCAGCATGGGCCCGATATCTCTATAATTGGGTTCTTCCTGCTGGGAGTGTGTGTGAGAGAGACAGAGAGAAAGAGAGAGAGAGTGAGAAAAAAATGGGGGAAAAAAGTAAGGGGAGGGAAAAAGAGTTGGGAACTGGCAAGAGAGGGGAGCTCAGAAGGGTCATTTTCCATTTCCACTAGGACCCCATTAAAATGTCTCTGAGAAGCCCCACAACAATCCTTTCTGTCACAGTGTACTATGTAGAGCAGAAAGTTCAACATGGGGATCCGTGTCATACAATAATAGATCAAATCCATCATCGTTCATCAGGCAAAGCCTAAAATGGGACAGAGCAGGCTCTCCCCCGCTCTTTCAACAGAAAACAAGTCCAAAATATGTCCAAATGAAGAATATATCCCCCAAGCAGTCCTCTTATTTAAGTGGTTCCTCTAGGGACTGACCTTCACCCAGTGCCAGAAAACCAAACTTCCAAAATAAACAGCAGAGAGGGAGCTGGGTTTCCACAACACAGTGCCTGGGCCCAGACCTCGACCAGACCCAGAGTGGATGAGTCACGCCTCAGAAACACCACAACAGTTCTCAGTGGTTAAAACCCAGGCCAGACAACGATGTTGGACACACGACACACTTGTTAAAGATGGCTGGCCATCTGCTAAAGGAGCTGAAATGCATGTTTCTGGAACCTGTGTGTAAGGGTTTGGGTGGTGGTGAATAACAGTGTTCTCCACTGCCCTGTAACTGAACTCTTTTCTTCTTTAGTTTCACCTCTTCTGACTTCCTGAATTCAATATCCTCTGTGGCTCCTCCCTTTGATATTTTAAGAGGTTTCCATTTGCCTTCACATCAGAGCAAACTGCTGACACCCTAGAGGGATCCCCCTTACATGGGCCCTCAGTTGGACACACTGAAACACATGATCTGTTATTTATCTAAGCCCAGCCCTGGATGAGGTGCCTGCAAGCAAGGTTCATAAAATTCCCTTTATTATTTCCCTTTTTTTTTTGGCAATTAGTCGTAATAGCTTACATGACAAAATTGTTTCACAATTCAGTTTCAAAACCTTCTTCTGAACTGACATGACAAAGCAGATGTTGGGAAAGTCATGAGGTTAGCCTACACTGGAGAGGACATTTTAAGTGTGTCATACATTTGGCAGCTTCAGGAGTTAATAACTTTGTTTTTAGGTCATTTGAAAGACCAAACGAGAGAGGAAAGTAGGAGAGTAGAGAGTAAGCATCTTCGCCTGGCCATGAAACTCTCATGATGAAGAAATGTCCTGCCAAAAAAGAACGGGCACTGTTGTGCACAGGAATGTAACATGTAGTCAACTTACACGTGGCGTGAGCTTTGATACATGGTTAACTGTGAAAATGTAACATTATCTCCATCTCTATTAAGGTTTTTCAAGTGTACTGGACACCCAGCCTAACGGGCATGATCTGGAAGCTGGAAAAAGTAGGTCAAAATATAAAGAAATGACATTATGATTATTATAACAGTTTTAACTAAGTTGTTCAGCTTATATCTGTCTAATTAGATTTAAAAATTAAAGTCGACTAAATCATGTAATGTACTGTATAGGAATGAGGTTTTGCGTGGTCTGGTGCTCTCTTGCTGGAATAGTTTACATTACTTTCTTTTCATGCTCGAATTTGGGAATAAATCTGCAAGTCTCCTTTCACCCACAGCACTGTATCTGCAGTGAATTAACAGTGAGAGCCTCACATATGCATTTCCACTGCACTATTTGCATTTGGTTTAGCAACTGAATAGTTACTATACTATATTTTACTATATATTAGCGGCTGATATTAGCTATTTGCCAAATCTACGGGTATCAGCGTATACAACGGCTGATAAATGAAAATTTACAAATTTAAAAAAGAGACGGGAGAAACACCCTTCAACCATGTAATGAGTGTTGACATTGCATAGTTTGTCCAAGAGAGGGCACTCTGCAACTGCCATGTTAGCAACACACATGCTTGGATCAGCTGCCAAATACACTTTGGTGGGCGTTAATATGCCTGAGCAACTCACCAGTCTATGTATAGGAAAACAGTCAATCAACAATACTGTTCACAGAGCTGTGTCACTATCACAGAGATAAATCTATTATATACGCACTCTGCAGAACAAGAATTGAGCCACTCTAAAATCTAAAATCGGATTACAAGTAACTGCTGTTTTCTACAGTATATTTTTCTTTCAATCTAATTTACTCTAATCCCAAGAGTAATATGAGTACTCACATCTTGCTTGCTACTGAAAATTGTTTGTTATCCAAGAAAGGTATGACCCACATACACATACTGCTGGATCGTATAGATGAGTGGGAGCTGTGATGTGGGCACGCAATGATAACAATGTTCACCTGAACAGTGGCAAACAAGTTTCCAGGCACAGCAGGCTGCAAAAACTGAATCCTGACCTGCCTGATTTCTATTCCTATCCTCAAAATGATTCACCATTTTCAGGCGTTCATATTCTGCACTGCCCTTGTTGTCTGTCAGGTTGCATCGCCCATCAGAGCACACAAAACATCTCATCAGTTTTACAGATGCAACCACTCGGGTTCCTGTTTACCTTAGACCGGTCCCATTTGTCATCTAATACATCTAATCATGTCTAGCGGTCGGTCCCATAACTCTCTGGTGGCTTTCCAGCAGAATACAGACATATATTAATATGAAATGAAATGTGTTGAGTGCACACAGTCAGACAGGATAAGGAGTGTAGACTGGTCATCATGAGAGATGTGTAAACAGGAATTAAGAGACAAAGTTCTATGTAATCTCTGTGCTCCAGATGCCAAGTTCATACAAACTCACAAATAGCTTTTGGCCAGACACAAGAACTGTTATCTCTAACAAAATAAAACAGTTTTAGCCACCTCAAATAGCTTGTGGCAAAAAAACTCCACTGAGTCAAACAGACAGGACATTATGTGCCTAAAACTGACCTTCACACCCATTGAGGTGAAATGGACGTGAGTTTAAGGCACAGAGAAACACACACTGGGTGTGCCTATGCACATATATACATGAACGCACGCACACACCCTTAATCTCTGATATTGGAGTGGTTGGCCTATAGAGCCATTATTTTTAGATTGTTTCTCACACTGATCCTACAGCCAAGTGTCATTTCACCCCACTGCAGTGCAATGAACAAAAATGAAGCTCTTAACACAACCAATGAATGACTAAATGCACTAATCAAAATAACATTAGCTGCTGGAGGTAGAAGAAGAATAGCGAGAATAGCTATATCCCCTCTCTTCTAGTGTGTCACTTGATTGATCCAGTTTAATTTCTACTAATGGCTTCAATCCAAAGAAAGTGAAGAAGATTGAATTAAGTGTAAGAACTTATTAAAGAATATCTCTTGATGCATGCTCAATAATCAGGTAAAAGAATCCCAAGAAGCTGAATCTGTTCATCTGGACGTAGCGTTTTCAGTGGGAGAAACGTCATTATACAAATGTACTGTTTATAAGGTTGGGGAAACCTGCAGTCAGCTGAGACTGAAGAAGTCACTTGGATAAGTTGACGAAACGTTTCTCCCACTAAAAACGCTACGTCCAGATGAACAGATTCAGCTTTTTGGGAACTTATTAAAGAATATTATAATATAGCAGTATTTAAGAATATTGTCCCATATATTTATATGAGAGCATTTTACTCCTCGAAAATTTATGTCAACAACAATTGCCCCAAAAAGTCTAATATTATTCCAGCTCTAATATAGATGCATCTATCTTCTTAAGTGTCCCTTTAACATGCCACTTTACCTCTGTCAGTAGCCAATCAGATAAGGAACTCACTTTGGCTGTCGCATCTCATTGTTACTGCGTGTAGATCCACATGTGTGAGCATGTACTGGACAAAAAAAAGCGCAAAGGAAGACCATCACCCAATCACCCAATGCACTTACTGCTTAAAATGCAAAAAGCAGTTGCTTTCACACCACTTATGCTCCACTTGGTTTTTTTTTAAGCACAGAGTATCTCCCCCTCCTCTACTAACAATAAGACTCATCAACTTATTACTAATTATAACAGAGAGTTTGTTCAGCAAAAGAGAGCCTTCTGTTTTCAATCCTTGAAGAGTAATTTCAACTGATTATGTTAATGCTAAACACCTGTGTAATAACAAAAAATGACACCATAAAACGTTTTCTGAGAGTTTCGGGGGGGTTTTTTGGAGACTTGTTAAGTGAATCTTGCCTCTTTGAGTGATGGCTGCACTAATGCATGATAATAAAAAGTTGTCTGAAAGGAACCCCTTGCTTATTTTCAGATAATAAAAGAACCAGTGAGCAAACAAAGGTCTGCTGGTGACTAGAGATGCTGCTATTCATGACAGCAGGGCAGAGGAGCTTAAAAATCCCTCTGCTCATTTCACTATGAGCACTGTGGCCCCAAAATTGTGTTCTTATAAAACCATAGAGCCTATACAGAGCTACATTATCAACACAGGTGCTAGGCCAAGGTTCAACCATGTGAGTGCAGCTACACTCTTCCGATGACTGCAGGTGGTCATGCAGACGACAAGGAGTGCAACAAAAGACATTAACTGGACACATAACTAGAAGTGTAAAGTTTAAAGCACACTGCCTGTAAAAAAATTATTGTTCTAGATCTGCTGTACATATAAAGATCATAATGATAGGCCACATACAGAGCCAGCAAAGCAAAGCATTTTAACAGTGTTTTACAAGACAAGATCACCAAACTGATGCCAGCCCTTGTAAACCCGTACACTTTTTTATGTCTGACAATTTTACATCTGTTGGACACCTTTATATGGTACAAGTAGTGGTTTTTTTTCTGCCATCAGTGGAATGTTTTTCAGCATCCCAACTGACAAACTGAGCAGACTTTGGACAAGAACATACATTTACTTCTTTTTTTTCTTTTACAGGATTTAACAAGGTTTTCATCTGTGCTATGGCTAAAGCAAATACCTATAAAATCTAAATGAGCAGCATTAGCAGGTGAATACTCCTTTTTTTTAGCAGGCATTTGTCTTCCCTTTCTAACCAGCCTCTAGCTGGCCAAACTGGGTAATAAAAATCTGTGAAGCAGGCAAGGTAGAGACGGTACCATCTGTTCAGCTGGTACATGAACTGGCACCTCAGGCCTGGCCTGTCCCGTAGAGCCTGAGAGATGAACAAGCCTGCAAGTGTTGACAGGCAGCAGGCAAACAGCCAAGAGAACCTCTCAGACAAGTACGTGTACGGCTGAGTGTGAAGTCTTCTTTGTTTTTTAAAATCTGTGACCTGTCAATTCAGTTCTGCTCACATCCATGTTACAAACACCTCTTTAATGTTCCAGTGGCAAATCTTTCTCTTATCAGTGAGGTCCACTGAACCATGTGATGGCCCTCTGATCTAGCAGAGGTGTAGATGTAAGTGCTGCTATTGAAATAAAGCTCAATTTAAAATGCATCAAATAGGACTTAATCCTTACTTGATTTTTTTTTTTTTTACTTCTTTATTAACTTCTCCCTGTTGTTGCCACGGGAGGAAGTCTTTGTGACACCCAAGACTTAACTGGCAGGTTTTTGCAGCAATACCATAAAGAAATAATAATAGGATGTCTCAGACAAAGATATGTTTGTGGTTGCCGAGGTCTATATATATCTTCCAGAGGAGAGCAGAAGTGGTGGGGAGATGAGGGAGGGTCTGTATTGTTCAAGCTGTCCGCAGTGGAAACTTTACTGTCGGTAGTGGAAGACCAAGTGATAACCTTGTGGAAAGGCCAGGAGTGATAAGGCAGTGGAGGGGGACCACACACACAAAAGAAACCCAAACAGGGACACATGGAAAACTGGCAAAGCCCCCGTGACCATTTTGAAACAAAGGGGAAATCTGCAGGGAGTGGTCACACTCCAACCTAGTGCTTCACAGCTCAGACACATCAGCACAGAGCTGCAGATGATCAGTGTGACCACTATTAGTGTAATAAATTCTGTGTTCTGTGTCACTTCTAACATGACTTTAAAATTGTTTTATAAGATTTTAGGATGTCTATCACTGTATGAAAACCTCATGAAAAGGTAAAGTACAGGAATAAATAATATAACTAATGTGATGTCTGAATTCCACTGTATGTATAGGTAACATTGCTGGCTTCATCAATCAGTTAAAGTAATGGCATTTTCTTATTCATACATGGGTTACTTTTACATTCAAGTTCCTCTCAGCTTCATTTTACAGTAACATTTGACAGTACATGTAGTGAAATAATGGATTAGGTCAGACTTTCCTTAACTTGGGTATTATATTTTTATGGCTGTCTTGATTAGAGAGGTCCTATATGTAGATCACCTATCTGAAGTGAAGTGTGCAGCTATATTTTCTATTAGGGCTTAAAAGATACTGTCTCTGGATAGGTTATGTTAAGTGATTAAAAAATTACCACTGCTGTACAACTTGAGTAAATAGGAGGAACTCACTCGCTCTAGAAACACTTATGGACTGATCTTGCTCCTGCCTCATACTGCAAGTGTGAAATAAATGCAACAAACTGACTTCACCTCCAGTTAGTCTGGACAAAATGAGACACAGTTTGAAAGGGTGTCTATGCTGCCTGATATGGGCTGATATGAAAGCATGAAAATATACAAGTGGTCACCCAGAGATTGAGGCTGTTGCACGCTTTTTTTGTTGGTCACCGCAACTACTTGCAATTGGTTGCCGAATCCAAAATAATTCAATGCAATCACCAGGCAACCAGCCATTAAGCAGAGAGAAAACTGTTTAATGGCTGTAATGTTGGCAGACACAGACAAAAAAACACAAATAATAACATAAATCTATCAGTTAGCAGGGGCCTCATAAGAGTTCTAACTACTTATGTACAGATCATTTAAAAGTGGTCTGTTCACAAATGTGTTCGAAACTTGTTAGACATGCTGAGTTTGCAAGTTTGTATTTGTTCACTAATATGGATGCTTCACAGGAGAATAATAAATGTAGCTATTCAAACACACATTAAACAATTAAAATGTCCCTATATGAGTTTATACTTGATGTTTGATTGGATGCATGTTGATTATGTGTGGTTTACATGCACCATGCCACACAAAATTTATATCTGTTGGACAGAGAATGTATGAGCTTTATATTATTATATTATTGTGATGTTCACTAATATCAACAAATAGCACATGAAGGTCTGCAGCAATTCTGGGTCTTCTTTTTCTCCAGAAGTGAGGCTGAGAGTGGGAGGACTAATGATGCAGTAATTAAAGCAGACACCAAGCTCCCAACACCACAGCAGCTTTCTGAGGAGTAACACTCAATGCCATCCCCCTCTGCAGCTGGCTCTCCATTTGCATATGAGGGAAAGAAATAACATGAAGGCAAAGCCGCAAAAAAAATTATGTCAGTGTACCATGTCTTCAAACATCCAGAATCAAAAGACGCAAAGATGAACCTCTTCGAAGTGACATGTTACAGAAACTACGTCAGTAGAGATGGAGAGCCAGTAGCGAGTGATATTAGTGTCAGTGTGTATTATTGTGCTATCAGTGTACTTCTTGCCTTGCCTTAAATGGGAACCAGAGGATGTCAAACAGCCAGATACTGATGTTCACTGGGAGGCACTGTTCCATTATGGCCAAGCAAGTTGTTGAGGGAAACCAGACATAGTTGTGAGTGATAGAAGATCCACTTTCAAAAGATGCAATACTCTGACTCATGCATGAACAGGCTTTTTCATTCAAATGTATGTGTGTGACCTAATCATAGCTGATATTTATAGCAAGCACAGCATACAGTAACACCATCCAGGTGCTCTGCATAACAGTATGTCTCCAGAGCAGGAAATACTAAAGAACTAAGAGTCTGGAGGAGGAGTACAGTCATAAGCGTAGTCGGTACCAGGCCCTGCTTAATGACTTGAACAGGCCAGACAAGTTTGTACTTGTACCACAGTAGAAAAAAAACAAAACAATGGCCTTAACAGGGAAATATTCACCCATGGACTGTAGATGGATCAGAGACAATGAGCTCTCCCCATCAAAGGCTTTGGGTTAAATAAACAGCTGTCCTGCTGGGGAATGTGTGCTTGATTGTATATGGGGAAAAAAGATAAAGGGAAATGGTGAGAGGAGAGGTTTCTGTAGGGGATAAAGGGAGTGAGAAGTAGCGCAACCCAGCTGGTGAGTCTTTTTTCACAGTATACAGTGGATGCAAAGCATGTAAACACAAGGAGAGACGACACGTGAAGGCTTGCAAGTTAAAGCTTTCTAGTAAGCACCCTCTCTAAGAGTCCACATTTTACGTTTCTGTCAAACGTGACAGAAATTCGATCGATCCCTGGCTGCTCCAGTCTGCATGCCAAATATCCTTGGGCAAGATGCTAACCCCAAGTTGCTCTCCGATGCAGTGTGAATGTGTATGAATGTTAGATAGAACGCACTTAAGCATAGAAAAAGTGCTTGTGTGAATGGGTGAATGAGGCATGTTGTATAAAAGCGCTTTGAGTGCTCCAGGAGAGTAGAAAAGCGTTATATAAGAATGAGTCCATTTACAGACTTTCACGTCACTACAGTGTTTCCCAGACAGGCAAATTCCCGGCTACCCTTTCAACAAATTTTACTCTGTTTACTATTGGCGATCACTTTGTTCTTATTTTGAAAATGTAATCACTTCCTGTTTTAGCATCCCTGATGCCTCTTCCCCCTGGCAAGAGGGCTCTGTATCTTTAGATATATGTTGACAGTTTCCTCCGGTTTCATTCCTAATGCTAAGTTAATTGTTTTCTGGCTGTAACTTCATATTTATATAACAAATGTGAGATGGGTATTGATCTCACCTATCTTTATGAACAACGACGAAGAAGCATACTTCTAA
>VUQS01030600.1:7203-17256 GCA_015108495.1 Heterochromis multidens | reverse complement strand
AGGACAGCACAGAAGCTCTCAGAAGACACAGCCAAAATGGCTAACTGAAGGCCGGACAGTCCTGATCCCCAAGGATCCCCAGAAGGGACCATTAACACCGACCAATAACCTGCCTCAGCACAACATGGAAGCTCCTGTCAGGCATCATAGCAGCTAAGATGAACAGGCACATGGCTCAATACATGAGCAGGGCCCAGAAAAAAATTGGCAGAAACACCAGAGGGGCAAAACACCAGTTACTGGTAGATAGAGCAGTCACTTGAGACTGTAAGACCAGACCAGACTGACCAACCTGTACTTTCTTGTAGTGGATTGACAACAAGAAAGTCTATGACTCAATTCCTTACACATGGATCCTGGAATGCAAAGAACTGTTCAAGATCAACAGGACCCTAAGAGCCTTCGTCAGGAATTCAATGGGAATGTGGAAGACAAAACTAGAGGCCAACTTTGAGCCAATTGCACAAGTCACCTTCAAGTGTGGAATTTGCCAAGGAGATGCTCTCTCCCCACTGCTGTTCTGCATAGGCCTGAACCCCCTCTGCCAGATCATTAACAAGACTGACTACGGATACTGACTATGGAATGGAGAAAATATTAGCCACCTCCTCTACATGGATGACATCAAGCTGTATGCCAGGAGTGAACTAAACATCGATTCAATGATACACACCACTAGGATCTACAGCAATGACATCTGAATGTCATTTGGACTGGAGAAATGTATTTGGATGGTAACAAAGAGAGAGAAGGTAGTCATAACTGAGGGGATTGCACTACTAGAAGGCAACATTGCAGACACTGAGGATAGCTATAAGTACCTTGGAACCCCACAGGCAAATGGGAACCACGAAGAGGCCAATAGGAAAGCTGCAACCACCAAATACCTGCAGAGAGTAAGGCCTGAGGAGTCAGCTGAACAAGATCCGGGCAATCAACACCTATGCCCTGCTGGTCATCAGATACCCTGCTGGGATAATAAGCTGGCCAAAGGAGGAGATAGAAGCCACTGACATAAAGACAACAAAGCTCCTTACCGTGCATGGAGAGTTTCACCCCTAATAATCCAGCACCCTGAGAGCAGAAGGAAGGAGGCCGAGGACTAATGAGTGTCAGAACCACTATCCAGGATGAAACAACAAAGCTCAATGAGTACAGAGGCACTAATCATGGTAGCACAGGAACAAGCTCTAACCTAATATCAATAGAGGCAAGGGGTCTACCACATCAGGAAAGACCCCAGATCCAGGCTGTGTAGAGATGCCGGTGAAATAATCCAGCACATACAGTATGCTGGATTGTATTCATAGCACTTCACTTGTTCCACATTTTGTCATGTTACAACCTTATTCCAAAATGGATTAAGTTCATTTTTCACCTCAAAATTCTACACACAATACCCCTTAATGACAAAGTGAAAAAAAGTTTGAATGAAATTCTTGCAAATTTATTAAAAATTAAAAAAACAAAAGTATAACATGTACAAAAGTATTTACAGCGTTTGCTCAATACTTTGTTGAAGCACCTTTGGCAGTAATTACAGCCTTAAGTCTTTTTGAGTATGATGCTACAGTACAAGCACACCTATTTTTGGGCAGTTCTTCCCATTCTTCTTTGCAAAACCTCTCAAGCTGCATTGGTGCACAGCCATTTTCAGATCTCTCCAGAGATGTTCAATTGGGTTCAAGTCTGGGCTCTGGCTGGGTCACTCAAGGACATTCATAGAGTGGTCCCGAAGCCACTCCTTTGTTATCCTGCCTGTGTGCTTAGGGTCCTTGTCCTGTTGGAAGATGAACCTTTGCAACAGTCTGAGATCCAGAGCTCTCTGGAGCAGGTTATCATCAAGGATGTCTCTGTACATTGCTGCATTCATCTTTCCCTCGACCCTGACTAGTCTCTCAGTTCCTGCTGCCGAAAAACCTCCCCACAGCACGATGCTGCCACCACCAAGCTTCACTGTAGGGATGGTATAAGCCAGGTGATGGGCGGTGCCTGGTTTCCTCCAGACATGACACTTGGCATTCAGGGCAGAGAGTTCAACCTTTATTTCATCAGCCCAGAGAACTTTGTTTCTCATCGTCTGAGAGTCCTTCAAGTGCCTTTTGGCAAACTCCAGGTGGGCTGTCATGTGCCTTTTACTGAGGAGTGGCTTCTGTCTGGCCACTCATATCGGAGTGCTGCAGAAATGGCTGTCCTTCTGGAAGGTTCTCCTCTCCACACAGCAATGCTGGACCTCTGTCAGAGTGACCATCGGGTTCTTGGTCACCTCCCTGACTAAGGCCCTTCTACCCCGATTGCTCAGATTGGCCGGGCGCCAAGCTCTAGGAAGAGTCCTGGTGGTTCAAACTTCTTCCATTTACGGATGACTGAGGCCACTGTGCTCACTGAGACATTCAATGCTGCAGAAATTTTTCTGTACCCTTCCCCAGATTTGTGCCTCGATACAATCCTGAGTTCTATATACAATTCCTTGGACATCATGGCTTGATTTGTGCTCTGACATCCACTGTCAACTATGGGACCTTATACAGACAGGTGTGTACCTTTCCAAATCATGTCCAATCAACCGAATATACCAGAGGTGAACTCCAATCAAGTTGTAGATACATCTGACAGATGATCAGCGGAAACAGGATGCACCTGAGGGCACCTTTTGGGGTGGCTGTAGCTCAGGAGGTAGAGCAGGTCATCTACTAATCAGAAGGTTGGTGGCTCGATCCCTGGCTGCTCCAGTCTGCATGCCAAATATCCTTGGACAAGATACTAACCCCAAGTTGCTCTCCGATGCATCCATTGGAGTGTGAATATGTGTGTATGTTAGATAGAAAGCACTTAAGCATAGAAAAAGTGCCTGTATGAATGGGGGTGAATGGGTGAATGAGGCATGTTGTATAAAGCGCTTTCAGTGCTCTGGGAGAGTAGAAAAGTGCTATATAAGAACCTGAGCAAAGGCTGTGAATACTTATGTACATGTTATATTTTTGTTTTTTATTTTTAATACATTTGCAAGAATTTCAAACAAACAGCAGGGTGCAAGATGCTAGCAGGCAGTGGCTGGCATAGTATACAGGAACATCTGGGCCGAGTATGGCCTGAAAGTCCCAAGGTCAAAGTGGGATATGCCCCCAAAGGTAGTTGAGAATGACCAAGCTAAGATCCACTGGGACTTCCAGATACAGACAGACAAACTGGTGATGGCTAACCAACATATGGACATAGTAGTGGTGGACAAGCATAGGAAGAAGGCCGTAGTGATCAATGTAGCAATACCAAGCGATAGCAACATCAGGAAGAAGGAACGCAAGAAGCTCAAGAAATACCAAGGGCTGAGAGAAGCGCTAGAGAAGATATGGAAGGTAAAGGCAACAGTGGTCTCCGTGGTAATTGGAACACTCGGGGCAGTGACCCCCCAAACTGGGCAAGTGGCTCCAGCAGATGCCAGAAACAACATCCGAGATCTCTGTCCAGAAGAGCACAGTCCTAGGAAGAGCTAAGATACTGCGCAGGACCCTCAAACTCCCAGGACTGATTCTTATATAGCACTTTTCTACTCTCCTGGAGCACTCAAAGCACTTCATACAACATGCCTCATTCACCCATTCACACCCATTCATACAAGCACTTTTTTCTATACTTAAGTGCGTTCTGTCTAACATTCACACTCCAATGGATGCATCGGAGAGCAACTATGGGGTTAGTATCTTGCCCAAGGATATTTGGTATGCAGACTAGAGCAGCCAGGGATCGAACCATCAACCTTCCGATTAATAGAGCTACAGCCACCCCAGGATGGTAGAGGACCCAAGCTTGAAGGACAAACAAAGACCACCTGCAGGGCAATTGGGGACTGGACATATACAGTATATACTATATTGCCAAAAGTATTCACTCACCCATCCAAATCATTGAATTCAGGTTCCAATCACTTCCATGGCCACAGGTGTATAAAATTAAGCACCTAGACATCTGGACTACTTCTACAAACATTTATGAAAGAATGGGTCGCTCCCAGGGCACCCATGCAACAAGTCCAGTTGTAAAATTTCCTCACTACTATATATTCCACAGTCAACTTTTAGTGGTATTATAACAAAGTGGAAGTGATTGGGAACAACAGCAACTCAGACACAAAGTGGTAGGCCACATAAAATCACAGAGTGGGGTCAGCGGATGCTGAGGTGCATAGTGTGCAGAGGTCGCCAACTTTCTACAGAGTCAATAGCTACAGACCTCCAAACTTCATGTGGCCCTCAGATTAGCTCAAGAACTGTATGTAGAGAGCTTCATGGAATGGTTTCCATGGCTGAGTAGCTGTATCCAAGCCTTACATCACCAAGTGCAATGCAAAGCTTCGGATCCAGTGATGTAAAGCATGCCACCACTGGACTCTAGAGCAGTGGAGACGTGTTCTCTGGAGTGATGAATCATGATTCTCGGTCTGGCAATCCAATGGACGAGTCTGGGTTTGGCGGTTGCCAGGAGAACGGTAATGTCTGACTGCATTATGCCAAGTGTAAAGTTTGATGGAAGGGGGATTATGGTGTGGGCTTGTTTATCAGGAGTTGGGCTCAGCCCCTTAGTTCCAGTGAAAGGAACATTTAATGCTTCAGCATACCAAGACATTTTGGACAATTTCATGCTGCCAACTTTGTGGGAACAGTTTGGGGATGGCCCCTTCCTATTCCAACATGACTGTGCACCAGTACACAAAGTACATAAAGACAAGAATGAGCGAGTTTGGTGTGGAAGAACTTGACTGGTCTGTACAGAGTCCTGACATCAACCCGATAGAACACCTTTGGGATGAATTAGAGTGGAGACTGCGAGCCAACATCAGTGTCTGACCTCACAAATGCGCTTCTGGAAGAGTGGTCAAAAATTCCCATAAACACACTCACACATCTAAACCTTGTGGAAAGCCTTCCTAGAAGAGTTGAAGTTGTTATAGCTGCAAAGGGTGGGGCGACATCATTTTAAACCCTATGGATTAAGAATGGGATGTCACTCAAGTTCATATGTGTGTGAAGGCAGATGAGCGAATACTTTTGGCAATATATCTATCTATATATATATATATATATAGATATAGATAGATATATACAGTATATGTTTTTTTACATACTTTGAGCCCCTAGATGTTGAACAAAGATGCCTGAGAATTTCATGTTTTGTGCCTGTCAGGTGGCATAAACTATTTTAAACCATCATTCATCCCCTAGTGTTTACCTGCAATCTCTTCCAGGGAGTTGGCCCTCATGTCCAGCATTACAGTGCCATTCATGATGCAGCTGCGGAGTTCAAAAAGACTGTGTAGAGACAGAGTGGCTACATAGGGTTTACTCCACCGCTCACCACCATCCTCAACATCTTCCTCAAACTTAAGCCACCTGCAACCAAAAGAAGATAAAAACACAGGCGATTGTAGCGGTTGCTTGATTTGAAATTTGGATTGGTAAAACATGCAAAATTTTCCTTTTAGTTTTGATGTGTACATTATGTGCTGTCCCTTAGATAATTTGCAGTAGTCTAGACATCCAAACCACTTAATAAGAATCTTATGATAAAAGCTTTCAATCAGATACCCCGCCTGGGCCTAGCCCATGCGGCTGTCTACAGAGGTGTACCTGGCTGTCTCCTTCCATTCAGCATCCTCACCCTCCCTGAGGCAGATTTCATCCAGCTCAGTGAACAGGGCATGAGGGATGTGTTCCTCATCGCCATCCTCAGTCCCCAACAGAAACTGCACCCTCTGAGCTGGTGTGTCTGCTGCAGCAAGTTCAATAGGTGGAGGACAGATACAGAAAGGAAGAGAAAAGGGAAGGAAATTAACAGCATGCATTAATAATTTGCAGTCCATTGGTGGGCATGGACTAGAGGCACATCACCCAGCTTCTGTAAAACTGTGAATCTACATGTATTTTAAACCAACATCTTAAAACCAGCTAAAATTCACTTCAGGCCATCTCCAAAACCTACTGTGTGATGGGGATTCTCGTCCATCCTCAGCTGTGGAATCCCTTTCTTTGGACCTCTTTCTGTGTCTGTGTCCATGGTGACGATGTCGTCGGTGCGACCTCCTCCCCAGAGGAACGTGAACCCCAATGTAGAGAGTGCGGTGACCTAAAAAGAAAAGATGGAAGAAATACATTAGAGTTTGAGTCTGTCTTCGGTCTTCACCTGAAAGCAAAAAGAAAGGTTTTGCTGTGTCATTGATCTCATATTTTTATTGACCTAATCAGTTAGTCATTCACCAGTGACTCATACTCAGGAATACTGTCCAGGTGGGATGTGGCAGGACTGAGGAGTTGCTCAGTTAAAACCCGAAATGTCATAATGGTTTAATTCTTAGAGCCAAACAGTTTTTTCATTAAATCTTCAGATTTTTTTAGTGTCATGTATTCTGCAAATGCCTGTATGATTCGTTTTTTATTTATTATTTATGTAAATTTTTTATTATCTTGACACAATCAAAATGCAAAATAAAACATACAGCACAGTTATAGGGAAATTTACCTGAAAGGAAAACCAAATACAAAAGGCACAAAATTCTGCAGCTGGTAGATGATGTGCATTAAAGATGATATGTAATGAAGGGAAATTGCACACCGAAAAAGCAGCGAAGGCAAATGAAAACCAAACCAATCCCAGATCTATTCTTGCTGATTGTGCTCATGGTGAGCAAAATAGAAAGAAAGGTTATGTAAAGTACCAATGCAATATTGTGCGTCATTAAAAACCTCCTTTAGATGGTGTGTACTCATTTCAGTGTCAGTACCACAAGGACTGTGATAGGCTACTCTAAAACATGAAGCTTTTGTCTTTGTCTTTTTAGTTTCAGTCATCCACTCCTATGTAGGGGTCAGACTAAATCATATTGTAAGGTGCACATAATGCAACACTATAGAAAATTGGTCTTGCATAACAATTGATGGATTTACCCTGTATCATTGTGAATCCATTGGTGCACAGCTGATTCATCCCAGTGTTCTAACAAAAAGATTTTCCTTTCAGGATTTTGCACCAAAAGGCAATTTCCATATTAGGTTCTGTGAGTTCTTTGACAAACAGTGATGACTGCTAGAAACAACTGGGGGCCATTGTGTAGTCTGTCATTACTCTGTAACTGCCTAATCTAACACTGTTACCATCTTGCTAGACTAAATATTGTATAATCTAAACCTGGCAGAAACATTGACTTTTCATCCATGTTGTTAGATCCCTGAGGCAACTGGAGGTACATGCCTCCTGTGGAGACAGAGTGTCATTAGCATGGAAATAGTGGAAAAAAATCATCTATACAGATAAATGGACCAAGAGACCTGGTCCATAGGCCAATCCTTGTGGTACTCCAGTGAAAAGAAAACATCCTTTATCCACCTCATTTGCAGTCATTTGTGGAAGTTGCTGTGAACTTTATGGGGAACTTCCAGTTATTCTTTTAACTAAACCACTGTCTGCAGGTTAACAGGTTGCTACAGGTGTTAGGATAACAAGTGAATGGATACAGTGGCTAAACATTGCCATGGCTATTGCACATCATCTTAGGCCATTTCGACTTATTGTCCTTTCATTCACGAGTAGAAGAAAATCACATGTAGGATTATAGTAGCCAACTAAAAGTGTACCAGATAAAGTTTTTACATGTCATTTATTTCCCCAAAATCTCTAAAAGGGAACACGTCTTTTTAACTCTCACAAATTCTGGTTTAGTAAAGGAAATGACCATATTTCACAAACAGGACTAGAAATTTTTTTAAAAAAGAGGCTTTCATAGCTTGTAGCTTGTACAGAAATAAAAACAACAATGCTCAAATTGCCCAGTAATATGAGAAGTAAATGCCATAGTCTGTTAGTTCATTAAATAATGTTTTTGTGGTTTTTATCTGTTACCTCCAGGGTCTGCTGTCCTTGAACAAAGGCCTTTGGTCATCTTTGCGGATGTTGAAATGGATTTTGACATTAGAATACCTTTGCAATTAGTCACTTTCATTTCAAATAAATACAGAACAGATAATGAAAGTGGGATTGTGAAAGGGTATTGTACAATGCAGCACAAAGGCTTTTTTCTAATGTCCATGTGTGTGTACGTGCGCATTCACAGGGTCAGCAAGAAGATAATCCGAGCTGACTTTCTCCTCTTTTATTGCAATCGAGCTGCCTGGCCGCTGCTGCCTTCCTACCGACTCTCAGCTCAGTGGCCAGACACAGACAATACTACTGGACACTGTTCTCTTTATCTGGCTTCACCACCATATGAGGCGCCACAGTGTCCAGCATAATGGGACACCAAATGGATATTCCCCATGAAATTTTATGCTAGGGAGCCACAAAATGGGGTGCGTCAGAGGAAAATCACTTTCTTCTTTAAGTCTCTCTTTCTCTCACCATAAAGACAGCACAAAGGAAAATTGGAAATTGCAATTTTTACTGCTTTTGTCAACCCATCAAAAGTACCAGCACTTCAGTATAACTTTTGTACAAACTTACAGGTCTACTTACAGGTCTACTTTACTGACAAAACAACACTAATACTTCTTGTTGGCATTTTGAAATTACAATCTAATCAAGGACCTAATTTCCTGTGGGTGACAAGGAGCTTGTCCCTCTCACTTTTACAATTTGATTCATTCAGTGAAAGACCTCTAAGCGGTTTCTTCTTACTCTCCAAATGTTAAAATCCAGAGCTCTGATTTGATCAAAACATTAACGTGCTCATGAGTCTCCTTCCATTATTATTGTGTATTGCAGCATTTAAGCATAGTGAATGATTGACTGGCTTTTTTACCCCCGACTGCATTGCAGTCCTAAACCTTTTCTTAAATTATTCAACATTTCATATGAAAACTGTTTGTGTGCATCGCAGTAATACATTTCAACACTTTCCCAAAGAACTGTACGCTTAAGCACTTAAAGTACACTTAAAATTTTACACTCAAATTCATCTTAAATCCTCAGGATATGTATATTTTTTAATATAACATAAGTGATCATTTTGAGCAATAAAAAACACATTTCAGTACATCATCCAGAATGAACACTTAGACAAACATCTCAAGTGTATAAAAAATTGATTAAAGTTATTGTGATGTTATTGTGTGTGCTAAAATAATTAATTTTTTTTTATATTTAAAGATTTCCATTAATATGTTTGCAATGTACAATTTAAGTGTGAATATACTTATACATATCTGATTGACTATCAGATAAACTAATAAAGATAAAAATATCCCAGTGATTGCCTTAAATGGTTTTCACTTGCTTAGATACATGCCTAATCTCATCACAGCGTACTAATCAGATTTAAGCAATGAAAAGACAAAAGATGAATCATCTAGGAGTGCAGTAACATCAGACCATTTCAGGGGGGTGGTTTTCCTCCTAACAACCACCCTCCACCAATAGAAATCCAGAGAAGAGATTAAATGATGTATCAAGGATGCAATGAGAAAACTAACGACAGGTCAAAATAGATTTGTAGTTTGGAGTATATCTTCTCCATCAGAGCATGTACTGCTGTAGATGCAAACTGCTCTAAGCACTGAACAAATTATGTATGTCAGAAGCAGAGGAGAGAATGACTGTGCATATGCAGCAAATTTCATATACAAGAAGAAAGGACCAAGGTAGCTGAGGAACACATAAAGGGACAGCAAGAGAGCTCTAGCGTTCATGAGCAAGACTCACAAGTGAAGGACCTTACAAAAATAGCTCTTGTCCTCCAGGCCTAAACTACTGCTTATGTCATAGGATGGTTTTTTTTTTTCCTTTTCTCCTGTTGCCATATCTCACTGGCTTTCAGTCAGTCTCAGCCTGAATTCACTCAGTTGTATGACATGCTGAGTTTTAGTGTTCCACATCCTCAAGTCCTTGAGTGTGTATTCATGTATGTACAGGTTTACGTGACTACTGACAGAAGTAATTCTGATTGGCTAAAGGGTTTTGCAGTCTTATCATACAACTGTCTTGGGCTCTGAAGTAGCAGCACAATTGCTGTTCTTAGTTTATCTACTGTAGCAGTGGTTACTGGGCTACAACCTCTTGTACTTGCTGAGA
>VUQS01030596.1:11365-21791 GCA_015108495.1 Heterochromis multidens | reverse complement strand
GTGTTTGGACTGTATAGTTAGTGTGTAGTGTTGTGTGTTTAGTGTGTCGTTTTTTTGTTTTGTGTGTCAAAACAATGAGGCAACTACTGACTGTCACAGATGCTGCCAAAAAGGCACCAGAGGCAGATTGAAACGTAAACACTGCCTCCAGGTGAACAGGCGGAATGATACACCTTCAGGTGTATCATTCCGCACATCACACCTGTGATTTGCCCCTCTGTCTTGTGGTGGACAGGAACTATTTATTGGAGTTGCACAAATAATTTGTGTGGCATTTTATTGTGACATCTGATTGTTTTGTAATTAGTTTTAAATAGTTATACAAAAACCGCCTGAGGCATTGCCTGCATTTTAATGTAAATAGTTGTATATAATGTTGTTGTTCACTAAATTTGTACATAATTTTTTGAAATTTACAATTTATATTTGCAATTTAAGTTATGAAAACGATTCGTTAAACATGTTTGTGGTTTTTACAGTAAAAAATCTAACTTTTTTCTACTCGGATTTTATGTTTTTTGTGTGATTTTAGGTCCATTGTGTTAATACAGTATGTCAAAATGAAAAAATAACTGTAAATTCAGACATGTGAGGTTGTGCTGAAAAAAATGATACCAAACAAGGCAAGGTAGACAGTTTTTAAAGGTGAAATATAAAGGAAAAATCAAAAGTAGTCAAAAACGGCCAATTATACCCGGGACCCCAGAGGGTTAAGCTTCAGGAATGTAAGATTAACTCCACAATTGCTCTACCAAGACATTTTCACATATGCACAACAGCCCTTGTGTTTTCTCATCTTTACCTGACAGAGGTGTATGCGAGAATGGCAATTTCCAACTCATGTCAGATTGGACACTAAATGGATTATAACCTGCCAGCTCCCTGGTGCATGTCTGAGGGAATATAGAGAACTCAGTGCGAGCCAGCTCTTGCCTTAACCAATCTGAGTATTTTAAGTAGTGAAAATGCATCCGATATGGACCATTTCCTGTTTGTGCAACATGTGCAACTGTGGGCAATTCTCCCAACATTGGGGGCCACTGAGCTCATGTGAAAACAGCTTTAGACTGCTTTATTTTTAGCTAGGAGTTCCTATTAAACTGTCACTGTAGTGTTCACACATAACTCTTAGTGTCTCTTTGGAAAACAGGAACAGCAGGAAATGCAAAGAGGACATGGTGTCAATTCAGAAATATTTATTGAAATAAATATGTAATGGATACACTTTCATATCATGTCACATAAATACTGAATTTGGGCAGTTCTTTTTAAAAATGTTCAAGCTGAAGTTTAAATCCAATTAGGTTGTTCTCATTAAAACTGTGTAACTACACTTTCCTAATAAAACTAATAAAACATTGTCTGTATAGACAGAGCATGGTCCAATTACAGTTACTGCAACTCATAATACTATATACTGTTTTTAGCTTATGACTTACTGCTTTTGTGCTGGATCAAGGGTCAAGTGTTCACAACTACTGTTATGTCAATAGTACTTGCTCATATAGGTACAATCTCAAAAATGAGTGAATAAAAGCTTCGGTTATAGTGTGAAAAGATATCTTGATATATAAAACTTTAGGATTTAAACAAATATTTAGCAGATTTAAGAGTACATACAACCTCTACTATGCTTTCAAAGTCTAAACACCACAATGCAACTTGCTACTCTAGTTTGGTGAAAACTGAAGACTGAGTCATGCTAGGTTATTACAATCATCCACACACTGATTTAAATGTCATTCTGTACAAGGAAATCTTTTAGAAATCATTACAGAGATAGTTATAGTTGACACCAAAGTCAGTCTGTTTTCATATCCTTTGTAAGAGCTGGATTTTAGCTAATTTATAGGTGACTACATACCAAACAGTTTAAGTTTTTTAGAGTCACTTTGAATCTCGCATCAGGGTTAGAATATTATTATTATTAATAATACTATTACTATCATTATTATTATTACAATAATAAAGTAGTATAAATTTTTTAGTGACATGAAAACCTCAGACGGACTTTGACAGTCGCATTAAGTGCTGAACGAGGAATGCACATAAAGATCCACAAATATTTTTCTAAAATATATTAAAACAAACAAAAATGACACAAAATATTCTCTTACAGTTTCAAAAGTACACAGTATTGGGTAAAAGTTTAGAGTTTCAGGGCATGCACCTCCTTGGACTCAAGATGGCTTGTCACCTTCTTTCTTCAGACGGCTTTGAAAAACAGACGAATAGTTAGATGGTGGAATGACATGTGTAACATTTCACATGAATTTCACTGAGCAGTGTTGACTGCACATTGACTATTCTGGCTAGTGATGTAAAAGTGCAACAATCAGAAACCACTGAGCAGTACTCAAGTACATATATATATTTTTTGATCAGAAACAAAGTGAAACATAAATTCATACTTGAGTTTAATTGTTTAAATTGCATTTTTTGTTGATTTTCTTGAAAACTGATTATAACTCCCTTTCTCTTTTGAAGGAAACATGATTTAGAAAATTAAATAGAGAAATAGGTGGATCAAGTCTTGTATTTCTTTTACAGCATAATTTAATTTTATATTTTTTATCATTTTAATTTGTACCTTGTGCAGTTAATGCACAGAAACATTATATATCATCTCTTGGTGAAACAGTAAAATGATCAAATAAAATTTTAGGTAGAGAATTTAAATCAATTGGAATTTTATTAATCAAATTCCTAAAGTGATTGAATACATCCAAAGAGCTCACCTGTAATAATCCTCCTGACTTGGTAGAGGGGCTCCATGCAGGTGATGCCCATGCAGCCACTGCTGCTCCATTGCCATCCTTTGCAGCTCTGCAGACTGAGCATGCATGGCCTGAAGCTGATGAGCTGCAGACATTGGAGGAATCGGGCCCTGCAGCTCTCGTGGATATGCAGCTCCTTTGTAATTTTAAAAAAAGATCACGTTGAACCAGCTGAACTTAGAAATGACTCAAGTTGTGGTCTGTGACCAAGTACATTAAAGACTACAAACCAAATAGTGGGTGGCGCAGCATTTCATGATCATGAGGAAGATCACTAAGTAAAGGGTTAGGTATCGGGCCTGCAGGGAAGGGGAATCGGGCCAAACGTGGTCCTGTTGCCAGGGGATCCACTAGTGGATGAGGGCTTGAACCTGTTTGAAGAAAAAAGACAGGCCTATTGCAAACACACAAAGTAATAATCAGACCTTCATGTGAGTTACTGCTGAATAATTAATGTCACCTTGACTGAGGGGGTCCTGTTGGTGCAGGTGGAGGTGGGAGTGAATGTGAGAGTGTTGGTGATGATGGGGCGTAACATTAAGCATCTGTAGCCTGGCGGCAGGATCAGTCGCCACTGAAGCCATCCTCTCAGCGTGAAGCCGTTCTGCAGTGAGTCGCTCAGCGTAAGTCAGCTCTGGGCGCAGCTGAGGTGCTGCCAACACCATTCTCTCACGCTCCAGATGGTTCAGCCCAGGATGGAAGGGTGCAAAAGGATGGGGAGGCCCAGGTATGTGGGGAAGACCTAATGCGCCATGTCTGGCAAAGTGCTCCATAGGATTAGCAGCAGGGTGTAAGGTTTCCAGGTCTGGGGGTTTGACCTCAAAGCCAGGCTTCATCCTCTCGCGTAACTCTCTCTCTCTGAGGTTCCTCAGCTCACGCTCTCTCAGACTGGGCTCAGCACTGTATAGGCCGGGCATGTGGTAGGCCAGCAAAGGGTCACCAGGACTCAGGGACACATAGAAAGGATGATTGCGGTTGGTGGGGGACATGACATGGGGTCGGGCGTATTCACTTAGGGTGCGCAGGGCAGGCGTATCTGGGCCAATGTAGGGGGGCACGGCTGCTACTGTGGTGGGCGGCTGCTCAAAGGAGGGGCGTCCATGGCCTTGAGCCACCATTTGTGCCTCACTCATACGACTGTCATGAGAGGAGCTGGATGCTCTCTGTAAGCAAATAAGAGTATGAGGAATAACTGTTGACATGTTTTGTGTAACAGAAGGAAAAAATGAAATAAAAGGATTATTGCACTCACAGCATTTCTGTCTGTCTCCCTTTCTCGCTCTCTCTCTCTGTCCTTCTCCCTTTCGCGTTCTTGCCGAGCACTGAGCTCAGCTTCTCGCCTAGACTTTTCCACAGCTTCCTCCCTTTTCTTTGCCAGTTTGGAGGATGGCGGTGGAGTAAAGAAAAAATCTGTCCTGGCGCACGAGTTGTAGCCACGATCCAAGTGTTTGATAAACCTGAAATATTTAACATGTGCATTTATGAGCATTGTGCATCAGCTTCATCCACACAAAATCACATCATGAATCATTCACAAGTTGAGCTTTTATATAATACACACAAAACCTAATGAGATTTAGACAGCATTATCATTTAGCATTGATTTTTCCACAAAAATATATCTACTTTTAGTTTGTTCTTTAACATGAAGCATTTAGATTTTTCTTCATTCAACCTGATTCGTATTTTTGTAAGTTTAATTAAATTCCTGCGAGCTATTAAGACATTTTGGCAAGAACCGGCTTTTCAACAAAGTTCATGTGACAATCGCACCAACAGTTCATTGTTTGACTGCATTACGTAAATCACTTATTTGGAAATGAAAATAAAAGTAACAATTAGAATTATTATCCAAGCCTCTCAATGCAGAGAGCTTCAGCTCCACCCATCCTTAATTTAGATATTACAGACACTACACATTAAAAGACTTAGAAGCCTAGTGGAACATCTGAAGCGCATTGAATTAATTATTTTGTATGAACTTGCTGATTAGCTGGGAGATGTGCGAGTTAATTTCAAACAATATCCTGCCAAATATGGAGTTTTCAAATTGTTTGTCTCACTTTGCAACACCCTAATCTATAAACATCCAAAAATATTTTTGACTAGAGATGAACTTAAACGCATCCAGTCAATAAATAATAATAAAGTGTTAAAATAACTTTCTTTTCTTTTCTCTTTCATCTTTTGGGACTGGTGGCAAACACTAAGCAAAATGGGTTGCAGACAGGTTCTCGGTTAAAGCAGCTACTGTAAAAGTGGTTCCCATGACTATTTGTATATGAAGAGTGTCACTTGTATTGACACAAAAAATTACCATCAGACTTTAGTCCATTTCAGCTGCATAAAACTTCACATTGTCGTTCAGCTTGTTGCTTTTCTGCCCCAATACTTTACTTTTTAAATCTTATTGCTCTCATACATGTTTTTCTGCTGCATCAAGAATCAGTTTAAAGGACACCTAAACTACACCCCTGCATAGTTTCACGACTGCATTGTGCACAGTTGCGATGCTATCTGCTAACACAGACTCAAAAGATGAAAACAATACCAGCTATTCTATTGTGGCTGGGAAAAATTCAATGTACACTACCTGCCCAGGACCAAATATCAGACAGGCAAGTTCAGAGAGGAGATCATGAGCCTAGTGGAGAATTTATCAGCTAAATAAAGATAAGATATACTATACTATTGTTCTCAGACAAATGTGTCTTGGACACAAGTGGTACACAGTTAAGGGAAAGATATTTTTCTCAGGGGTCAAAACAAGTTTTAAAAGGAGAAAGAATAATGGGCTGAAATTTGTCAGGTGATTTTGTTGCACCTGTTACAGTAGGTGTATAATCTAAGAGATTTGTTCCATAGCTTGAGTAAAATGTTACAATTTTGTACTTCAGGTACACAAGAACATTAAAAGTAAATTAAGTAGCGTTGTGTATTCAATCATTGGGATGTTGCTTCTTTCAGAAAATCAAAGGAAAGTCAAACTCATTGTCAAAAGAACAACATTGGATTGTTTTGGGGATTTTACATAAATACTGACTTAAAACATACCGTGCAGACTGACTGGCATGATTTGCCATGTTAACAATGGTGGGTTCTGGTGAGGGGCTTCGAGGTGGAGACTGTGGGCTCTCAACCTCCTCCATCTCATCGAGAGGCTCCTCTTTAACCTGAACTTGTGAACCTCCTGCAGTGCTGCCAGGTGAAGGTCTCAGAGGAAGAGGTGGGAATGATGGCTGGAGGCTCGGCACAGGGCCAATAGCAGAGGATGTTACAGAGGTGAGGGGATGTGAGGCTGCAGCAGGTGAGTGAGAAGAAGTCATGGTTTTTCCAGAGTGTGTCTGCACCTGAGAGATCACTGGAAGTTGGGCTGGAAGTGAATGCACTGGCAAAGATTGTGGCATAAGCTGAAGAGGAGGAGGGGGGGCACCTGGAGGATGCTGGTTGGGCAGAGAATTGAGAGGCTTTAGAGCAGGAGGAGGGGGGAGATTAGAGGGCATCTGGGGGAAAGGTGTAGCAGACTGATGGGGTAGCTGTTTATGTGAAGGTGGAATAGGAGTAGTAGGTGGAGGCTTGACTTGAGGACCAGAAAGAGGAGGCTGGTGGAGCTGACCATCTCTAAAGAAGGATGGAGGTCGCTGGGGGGTCAAAGGTGATGGACCATGCGGCTGCAGAAGCTGTGCAGAGTTGAGAGTGGATGGGACCTGAAATGCAGGAGGAATGGGAGACTCCTGTCCCAGTGCTGATGGAAGAGAAGGTGGACCAGAAAGAGAGTGAAGGGTGGGCTGTGCCCGGCTGTTTGAGCCCGCTGTGGCAGCTGACTGGCCAGTGGCAGGCTGAGGGGGATCTGGAGAGGGAGGAGGGGGGCTCTGAGCTGGATCAGCGGAGGGTATGCTTTGCGGTGGCTGAGGAGTGATAGACTGTGAGGGGAGTGCCTGGGGGACCGGTGTGTCAGTCAACACAGCAGCGGGGGCAACAGGCTCTGATGGAACACCATTTGGCTGGGCAGATGAGTCGGAGTCACTCTCGTTGCCCTGCTGAGGGCTGGGAATGCTGGGAGAGGAGCTTCGGTTGTCCTGATCGATGTCTTTGGTGTCACTGCTGCCATCGTCCTGAGCACTGCGGCTCTCTGAAGAGCTTTCCTCCTCTACCTCAGCCTCGCCCTCTGAACGTAAGCTCTGTGGATCCTAGAGGAACAAAAAAGAAACCTCGTTCTGTTGTACTTAAGGGCGAATTCATGTCTAAAGTAACAGTGTTGTTATTTGTCTTATCAGCTGGAATTATGATTTTTTTTTAAATTCCAAAAATTCCTTTACACTATATTAAATAACAACAGCTTTTCCTTAGATGTCAAAAGAATGATGAAGGTCATCATAAAAGTATTACTTTTGTAACAAAGAAAATGTTTACACTGTCCCTTTACTTTGCATAAACTATATGTGTCCTCTCACCTGTGTCTTTGGCCTCTTAGGTGTTACTTTTTCAGGCTCATCAGGCTCCTGAGCAGCACTTTCCCGTACACGTTTTGCTGACTTTGGTGACGTGACCTCCTCTTTTGTCCTCTACAGAAACAGCAGTGGTGTTCAGAACACAATATTAAAAGACAAATATATTTTTGCTCTCCACAAATTAGCCGACTCCAACCGACAAAACTATACATTTGTTGTAACGTTGTACACGCAGCATTTTCAATATCTGTGTGGTTGTCAATGGATTACTGGGATCAGTTCAGTGATGACATTCTTTGTAGGAGCAACATAAAAGAAACCCACGTTATCTGTCTGCTGTTTGGCAGCAACCAAAGTGACCACGCAAACAACCCAGCTAGTGTGACAAGATAACACCAAACAGGTCCAACAAGTATATGAAATGGGTAATCATGTTTTACCTTGTTTGTTTTCTTTGTGGAGTCATTCTTAGTATCTGTGGAAGACGATCTCAAAGAATTGGAGATGGATCCACTCGGGGAGGGCTGGTTACTGGACTGCTGATCCTCACTGGTCGGGGAGCCTGTAAGCCTCCTGTGGCCACTTCGTAAAGACGACAATTGCTTTAAAAAAAAAAAATTATATTGTTAAAGCCCAAAAGAAGTAAGACGAGTTTCCCTTAGCTGCAAAACAAAAAAAAAAGCTAAAAGGTGAAGCAAGATTTAAAAAAAATTCAACAAAGACATAAAATCTAATTTCCTGTGTTCCAATAAAACTGCGTATTTCATACATACTTTCTTACAAATGTAACTGGTAATAGTGAGTGTGTGGCTGATCTGCCAGCCTCAGACTTACAGGCGCTCTACTACGCCGTGTCCTCATGCCATGCTTGCTGTTCACTTCTTCCTCCACTTTAACAGGTTTAAACATGAATGGAGCACTTCCTGACTTTGGGGCTGACGGCAGACATCCATGTTTGTTTTCATAAGTACGACAACTTGTGCACAGCAAAGGGTTGTCTCTTCCACCCTGGTGCCAATCCTTAGAAGCTGTTACAAGAAAAACAGCTTTAGGTACAAGTTTCACAAACTAATTAAAAACAGCTTTCTTTATCAGCTTTTACCCACTGTCCTAATCCTAAAACTCACTTGTCGTGCCACAATGACTGCAGCTCTTGCTTTCCTGTTCACTGTCTTCACTATCAAGATCATCATCACTGGCAGAACTTGCATCCACTGCAAAAACAATAAAACAAGCAAGGCAAAAACAGCTTAGACCAAGACAAAGTCTAGCTCATAGGACTGCCAAATCTCTGGATTGTACAATTATTCCTCCATTCAACAGACTTGGGAACACCTTTCCAAGAAAGCTTATGAGGATAACCTGAATAATTCCGAGACTGGGTGTTCAAAGGAGAAGCTGCAGATCGAGTTTTTGCTTTGCGAGAGGACGGCTGTCTGCGCTGCTGTCGGTAAGCTCTGGTTCCTGCGGCCTCTGGTGTTTTCTTCCAGTGGTAATAGAAAGTGATCAACTCTCCCTGATGACAAGAACACAGACTTTTTGTCATATTATGACTCAGCTTTCTGATCAAAGATGTGACAACAGTGACATGTTGCAATCATTATAAATTGTTTTGTCTGCAAAACCAAAACATGAAATTACAGTCTTTTTGCTGGGGAGAAAGTCTTTCCGAATGCGGAAGAAATTTTTGCCATACTGTCTCAGGCCTTTGATGAATCGTTTCTGTAGGGAGAACAGGAAGGAGGCAAATAAAGTTAAATGATATTCAGGCAGGACATTATTGTAGACAGCAGCTTTTATTAAACATGGAACTGATTTACTTTGCAGGAATACTGATTTGCTTTTTAAAATATGTAGCTGTTAAAGATGCAATGCTACTGCAGAGATGCATCATGTTAGAAGCTACCCGAAGACCAATGGAGGATGCAGGTGAACTACTGAGATAATAAAAAATACATCTACACTGCCTGCAGTATTAAACATGTTAAATATATTTTAAATCCTTTAAGAATTATATCAGCCTGCACAAATACCGCTAAGAACTAACTAACCTTTAATGCTATGTAACTATAAAAGGCTCTCACCACATCATCTCCTGACCAGCACTTTTCAATAAGTTTTGGGAGAGGCTTCTTAACGAGACGCTGGAGAGCTTTTGCTGCATCATAGTGACTTGCATGAAGCTAAAATTGAGAAAAATGGTCCATTTTAGTAGATTTGCAATAAAATGTGGTGTTGATACTGGAAAATGATAATATAATTCAAATTGTGCCCCATACCATGTTCAGAGCATTAAGCGTGGTATCATCACGGGAGGCTGCTAAACATCCATCCTCTGTGGATCCACCATCACACATCCCTGCAAACGCCGCCATGCTCCTTGAAAATAAACAGAAGTATTTATAGTAACAAGCGAAACCAATACTGATGGAGTACCTTTACACTTTCCTAGTTTAAGTTTTTTGCTCGACTGGTAACATCAGTTTTTATATAAAGCCACATTCCCTTCTTACATTATATTTAATAACTCAGGCAAAAAAAAAAAAAAAAAGCAGACAACAGCCGTGCAGCTTAAGAGCAAGAAAAGCAACATTTATGTCATTGGAGCACCACTTTTTTTTAACTGACACAGGTGCTGACGAATGAGAAATGTCTTTGAAATGCTGAATACAACAAACCACCAACTCACCCAATTGTGCTGCCAGATCAGAAACAGCAATATGCTCTAAATTCATGCATTATGCATTAAATCACCTCAATATTTTGTAATTTCAACGTAACCCAGTCAAAAAACTCAAAAACAAAAAACACTTGAGACATGAATAGAGTTTGAACTGACTAAAATCTACTGCAACCTACTAAAAAGATAATTTAACCACAATGGCTAAACCAAGAGTGGCTCTACTTTGCATGTACTTCCCCATCTGTAACACTTTCCTGATGACTGTGTCAAAAGTTGGCAAGTAAGACTGGTTAAAAAAAAAAAAAAAAAAAACACCTGCATTTAGCTGTTCAGTGAGGGCACTGAGTTATTTACTCTTAGATGTTATTGTAAATTCTGTTAATCTGACATTTCCAAAGACATTAATTATTTGTAAAGGGTGCCAAGGCTGCCACTTACCTAGCAGCTCTGAGGTACATGAGAAGGTCACAGTCATTGACCCCAGGCGTCCACATGAGCTCCTCACTCTCTGTTTG
>VUQS01030592.1:0-17130 GCA_015108495.1 Heterochromis multidens | reverse complement strand
CTCATTACAAATTTGATGCTGAGGGGCATGTTTACCATGGTGTAGCATCTCCTCTTCTTTTCAAAACAGTCTGAAGACGTCTGGGCATCGAGGTTACGAGTTTCTGGAGTTTTGATGTTGGAATTTAGTCCCATTCTAGCCTGATATAGGTTTCCAGCTGGTGAAGAGTTCATGGTCGTCTTTGACGTAATCAGAATGTAATTATCATATTACACAAACTATTTGAGTCTATTTTTTGAGTTAGAATATATAAAATAAAAATAGCTTCCACACTTAGATCAAGGTAAACAAAAAATCGTTTGAACCTTCCCTTTGTGCAAACAAGGAGTTAACAATAAGGTAATTTACAAAAACAAAATGCCTCTATGCATACAGGCAAATGTACCTGTGCACATCAGCACACAAGCATGAAAACATACAGACAACTGCATATTTCAAACTGGCCATTTTCTACAACTCATCTGACCGTTATTGTGCAAATATTTTCTTTGTATACATTGTAACACCAAACTGTACATCTTTACTCTTATTTCCAAAAATCATACCTTTTGTTTTGTCTACGTTTGAAGTTGATGCATTTGCTTTTTAAATTTGACAATTTCGTTATTAACCATGCCCAACAATGTATTCAATTAATCACCAGAACAGAAAACAGTATTATCAGCAAAAAGTACATATTTAAAATTTTCTGAATTACAATAACCATTTATGAATAAATTGAAAAGTTCAGGACCTAGTGTTGTTCCCTGTGAAACTCCAACTGTTAAGTCCAGAAGCTTACATACTAAATTGCATAAATATGTACATACCTTATTGCAGCTCAGTTTCTTCTATTATATTTGTATAGTTATATTGTATAGCTTATATTTTACTGTATTTCTCATATGCTATTTTTATAATTGTTTTTATTCTTTTAGTTATTTATTCTATCTATTTTATATGTGGATTTTTGTGGATGTTTAGCATCTGTTGCCAACAGCAAAGGAAGAATTTCATTGTACGGGGAAACATTTTTCTTTGTGCATATGACAAACTTTAACTAAACTAACTTTAAACAGAAGCTGTGCTTTATAATCTTTGAACTGTATGTTTTGTTTTCTCTTAAATAGCTGCAACCAATTATAGGGTGTATCTCTGATGCCATAGTGCCACAATTTTAAAAACAAAATATTGTTTCACAGAATCAAACACTTTCCATAAATCAGTTGTACACTCTTTTTATCCTATTCCAGATGTGATATTTTTTATAAAATCCTTAACAGCCATTTTGTAGATCTGTTCTTTCTGAAGCTGTACTGATTTTTCACTTAGGACTTTAACCAGTGATATCAAAACATAAATGATAACACAACTGTTTATTTGTTGCTGTTTGTTAAAAGTAGACAAAACTAAGACGAAACACAAAATCAAGCTGCAGATGAATTGGAGCTGAACCTGCCACAAATTAATTGCATTTCTTTTTCTGGTTCTACAGAAGTGAACCATGTTGTATTAAAAAAATAAATAACTGGCGTGTCTCTATTCTATATGTACAGCTACTACTTAGGCTTCAGCGCACCAAGTAGGGCATAAAAATCCAACAGGGAGACTGAATGTCTGTGAGAAGCACAATCACGCTCTGCAGCTTATCGCAGGCAGTTGGAAACCAACTGCATGCACAAGCCTTGAGCCGCAATAGTTTAAAAATATCTGACGGTTTACATCTCTCAGTTGAGGTTCAAAACTGCTCATGCCGTCACTGACTGAACAAATGTAATGTGAAACAGAATGTGCAATAACAGAACAGGTGGGTACCTCAGGAACCCATTTCACCCTTGAAATGAGATGTGTGCTTGTGTCGCAGGCGAACACCACCAATCCCTCTAGGTTTTTCTGTCTTTGGCTGGTTGCTGAGTCCCATTGTCATCTCCGTGTATGGTGTATTACTATATGTTGTGCATATTGCGGGTCTTAAGAAATAAAATGGAGCAACCTAACAGTAGTTTGAAGTTACCTTTAAAAGTAAACTAACAATGTTTGTCTTTTTATTAGGGTAGTTTTCTTCCCTAATTCAGAAACACTTGATTTGTGGCAAGTACCTTTTTTATACAATCATGGCTGTGTTAGAGATAAATAGGGTAGGGCTTTGCTTTCTGTCTCAGTCCTTTGCTTTCCCCTCCCCTCGCTGGCTCCATTATTCAGTCAACAGACACTTTGGGATCGATCGGGCACAGCAACACGGCCTGGCGGATGAAACATGTCCTCTCTAGGTACACAATGATAAATAAAGCACTGCGAGCCACAGCATTCTACTGCTGCAGGGTTGAGGGGGTGAAATTTGGGGGGGAAGGGAATGGAGCAAAATGAGAAGAGCAAACGGAGGTATAGGTAGAGAAGTGAATAGATTATAAAATGCAGATGTTACAGATGCAGCTGATGGGAAGTGGGATGTGCGTAGGTAGGAACATAAAGGGCAATATTGAAGTATTTCACCCACTCACACATTAAGGTAATCATTATTATGCATAGCAGTGGAGCAGACTCCTTTGTAACATGATGTGTAGTCTGGTGTGGTGTCAAGTCTCATTCTAAGATGTCTTTGATGGTGCAGCATAGAGTGAAGCTGCAATATTTATTGTTTCCATGACAGCCTTGATGATGTCTGATCCATTTTGTCAGTGCTGTCTTGAAGTGTACTGGGTAGTTCAAAACAAAGTGAGACAAAAGTCTCATTTTCACCATTGCTATGTAGGGAGAGTTAAAACTGCAGAGAAGCCTCTTGATTGTCAATACCTGCTTTTAACATGATTTTGGTTCACTTCCACCCCACTACTGTAAGTTTGGTGATGCAGACAGTCAAAATTAAACTGTATGTCTTGTGCTTTCATAGGTTCTACTCTTCGCCATATAGCATCTCCACCAATCGGATGATTGCTCAGACGTCAATCACACCTTTCATTGCTGCCTCTCCTGTCCCCACATATCAGGTGAGTTTGCCCTCTCAGAGGTTTGATGAGTAGTCTAAACTTTAAGAGCATGTCAACTAATTTATCATGGCGCCAGAAATCTACAGGAATGTCCTTAAGTGTTTTGACAAGCTCACTGAAAAAGTAATTTAATTATTTTACTAATCACTCATCATTATTCATCACTTTACTTTTGTTATGCACCCCAGCTCTAGCAGGTTTAACAACTCCAAATACTCCACACTTACACACTTTACTTTCTTTGGTCCATGTCACTATTGCAGATACATTACAAAGTTCCCAGCTTATCCAACAAGCTGGCCAGACATGCAATTCAGCAAGCCCACCAATGTTGTTTCTAAACATGGTTCTAACATGGTTCATAAAATTGCTGCACTAATATAGCATTCTTGAACCACCTTGGACCAGAACTTCAGTGTATTAGTTTTAAATATCTCGTTTTAAACAACTTTGGGCACATTTATTGATTTTTAAGTTGTTCCCATCCACAGTAGTTCATAATCATTTCTGACTCCATATTGATGAATCCCTGGATGTACTGGTCAAACAAGCAAAGTTTGTCATACTTAACCAAAGACTTGAGCCAAAATTGAAATTATCAGCTCTTTAGAATCAAAGCCATTCTTTTTCTAGCAATTATAAAATGCAGGCTTATGTTGCAGCACTCCTCCCATAGATCTTTCATTCCTGAGCACAAATGATGCTTTTTATCTCTGTTCCCATGTGTCGCATCCCTTCTCTTCCACACACAAACCATATCAGGTTATGTCAGAGCAGTGCAGCTGCTGTACTTAGATTACAGTACTCAGTACTTAAACCTTAGTTTGTCATTTTAAAACAAACACCAGTTCTCCCCCATAAGTTCTTCCACTAACATGAGATGCAGCTCTAAATAAGAGAGGCAAATTCAAAGACTCATGACTCAAGATGTCTTGCTTCCTGAGGAAAGAAAAAAACATTACCTCGCATTACTTTAACTCACCATTGACAGACATAAGTAAGAGAACATACAAATGCACATACAGCATACATGCATACAATAAAATACATGTGACAAAGGGCCTTCAGAGGCTCATTTCTGCCTTCATGTTAGAGTTGAGCAGTCTGAAGGAGACCAAGATGAAAGTATGATTTGTGGCCAAGTTAAGCTTTGATGATGAAACCCTCACTGTGAAGCAGTAATTGTTAGACTGTTTTGCTCTCTGTGGTCTTCATATCCTCTTATAATTACAACATAACTTACTGTATAGTGGACCCTTAGTTACTGCTGTAATATTCTTTAAGACATGCTGCCGCTGGGACTGAGGCTCTGAAATTGGCTTGTAAAGGCTTGAGATAATGATTAATTTTCTTTCTTCTCTTCTTTGGTTTTCTCATTTTCACTCACTCCCTGTCATTTTGTCTTCCAATTGTCATTCTTCATGTTCTCTCTTCCTCAATTCTTCACCCACTTATAACAATCTTCCTTTTGATCTTTCCTTTTTTCTCATCTCTTCCTGACCTCTCTCCCTCCTACTCATGCTCCGCTCCTCTCCTTTCCTTTCCTTTCCTTTCCTCTCCTCTCCTCTCCTCTCCTCTCCTCTCCAGGTCCAGAGTACATCTTGGATGCCACATCAACAATATGTTATGCAACCTACAGTAAGTTTTTGAACCAGCCTTTCCTTTGTTTTTAAGCCTTCACCAGTAAAGTCTTTTATTCTCCAACCCTTTTCACTCACTCCTTTTTGTAGATGCACACCTGTCATCTCTGAGTGTAAAGCATGTGTCAATTTTTCTTCCTGGCGTACTCTGTCTTAAAACTTTCAGAATTTTTTTTTTAATAGCTTCATTACTCATGTGAATGTCAGTGGCAGGATTTATGGAAGAAAAACTACAAAAGCTTTTAAAGCATAGGCTGTATTGGTCTTTAGGTCTGCCTGCAAATGCTTTTATAACAGTATTTAATGTGTCCTACCTTTTTCTTCATCAAATGAGTCTTTAATAATTCAGGAATGAAAATGTTAGTAATAACAACAGGTCACTGACAAGTTGGTATGAATCACTAAAACTGTGAAAAGCCAAGTAATAAAAGAAAATTCTTCCAATAAGTGCTTGAGAGCCAAACCCAGGTCAGAGAAGGAAAATAACTAACCCTGAATCCCAGCCCCACTCTGCTGAATCAGCCTGTGAATAGCCTCCTCAAAGGACCTTAGAGAGCTTGGTGTGAAACTCACTTTAAAATCTATAATAAAAGGTTGCTCCCTGCTGGTTTCAAATGAAACTGCAAGTACAAAAAGCAGGCTTCCAGAATTCTAGTTTTAAGCACATTATGGATATATGTCAGTGTACACATTTTATACATCACATCATATAGTGATGCATACATTTTATATATCAAAATAAGCAGTGCATCTTAGTGTATATGATGCATAATGCAGTGATATAAAATCCAATCCTTGGTGTTTGGCTAGACACGTCAGCATGCCCGTTAGTCTGACAGTCTAAAGGATTTAGAGCTCTTTGCCAGCTCTGACTATGCAAACACGCACACACTCACATTTTCTCCCATGCACATAACTTTGATTGACGTGCAAAAATGTGTTAAAACACACCCACACATTCTGTATATTTACATGAAGACTCATATATTGACTCTGACAGTAGGTGTACAGTCAATATACTCTATAAACCATCGCTTACCTACAAATTCTCTCTTCTTTTTGCAAACACAAACATAACCTTAACACAAACTCTAGGCTTTTCCTCCTTTGATACAGGGACTATATACAGTCACTGTATATGATTAAGCCTCCACAGGAGTTGCTTTAAGCACAATCCAAAGCCTCAATCTCTCTGACTATTGTAGCATAAAATATAAAATCTCTGTGCCTTCACCTTGTCATCTGACAAATTACTGCATTGAATTAGTGGAATGAGTAAGCTAAAGTATATAATATGTGGACTAGTCTCAGCTTAGTCCTCCTTACAAGGTGATTACTTCTCAGTGCAGCAGGACAGATGCATTACAAGATCACAGGCAGAAGAGATTCATATTACAGTAACCTTGAAAGTCGTTCAGATAAAACTAAACTTTTATCTCCTCTTAAACATTTATTCAACAGTAGTTCACAGTTCTGCCAACTACATCATACACTATCATACACTATATGGACGGAAGTATTGGGCCACACCTCTTCATCTTTTAATTCAGATGTTTTCAGTCTCATTGTCTTTAAAATCAAGCACCTACCCATCCAGTCTGCCTTTACAAACATTTGTGAAAGAATGGATTTTTCTAAAGCACTCAATGAATTAGAGCATGGTGGTGTAAGAGGGTGCCACTGCTGCATCAAGTCATTTCCCTAAATTTCTTTCCTCATACATATTCCACAGTCGACTGTAAGTGGCATTATTACAAAGTAGAACCACATCAACTCAGCCAAGAAATGGCATACCACATAAAGTTACAGAGCTGGGTTGTCGAGTGTTAAGGCGCATAGTGTGTAAAAGTCACCAATGCTTTGCTGCCTCAGTAACTGAATAGCTCCAAACCTCCTCTGGCATTAACATCAGCACAAAAACTATGTACTGGGAGCTTCGTGGTATGGGTCTCCATGGCTGAGAAGCTCCTGTAGGTGTAATGTATAGGTGGCCCAGTACTTATGTCTATATAGTGTATCTGAGAGATTTTTAGTAGTCTAAAAATAGTAGTCTTTAGTAGTAGTAGTGTAAAAGATGAATTTGTTTACACTCAAGGGGTTCATTTGTGCACCTTTTTCTGAAAAAGGTATGATGATTTGTTCTGTCACTCATGAAATGAAGGAGTTTATATGGGCAAGTTCAAAAAGCAGTGCAAATTTGTGATCACGTCCATCGTGGTTGGCAAAAGCCTTCAATGGTATTGCATACTGTAGCTATGACAAGCAATGCTGACACTGTCCTTCAGAGTTTTTGTGATTGAGAATTATATTTCACAGTATTTGAGGCTCCTGTCCTGTAAAAGTATATATGGAAAATAATCATACAAAGACACGATAGTCGAAACGGGTTTAATCATTAAGATTTCCATCATGTTTGTTGGTTTCAGTTGATTTCCTGTTGACGTTTCATATCTGTAAAATTCGCTCATTTATGTCGGCAGTTGAAGACACATGCGTCACATATATGGTATATCAGCCATTTTCTACCAAATACCACATTTATCTGTAGTTAAACATGTTCAAAATTTGTTGCCCCCCTGTTCTCTCTCCCTGTCTTCTGTCTTCCTTTTTATGTCTGTCTGGCAAATCTTAAACACATTCTGTTGTCTTGTCTGATTAAAATTATGTCTCTGAGCAGGGATAATACCCTTCTGTAAATGTGTTTTCAAACAAATGTCCCATCTAATTATTTGGCAGGCCGCTTGATATGACTTCCTAAGACTTGGGAGAGGACAGGGAGAGTTAGAAGAGAAGAGAGATTGATGGTTTGGAGAAAAAGAAAATAAATAAAAGAACTGTGGATTTGACAGAGGGAGGACAGGGGAGAGAGGGAGGCGCAGGGAAAGAGGAAAGAAGGGATTACAATGAATAAATTGAGAACAAAGAAAAGAAAACAACCGCTGCAAAAGCATGTTTGGCCTGTGCACGCCTGTTCCCCAGCCTTGTCTATGCATAGTCAAATTCCCTGTTAGACAACAAAGACGAAGGGTAGTCATTGTATTTCCTGGATACAGAAGAGCTTGGCAAATTAAAGCTGCATCGGGGAGGGAGACTGAGAGAGACACAGCAGCTTAAGTCTGTTCCTATGGTAGCAGAGACTTCCTCACTGCTGTACCACAGTTAATGGCTGGTAACTTTGATAAATGGTATGCACTCATTGACACATTTAGCTGGATGCACATGCGCACACCACATCTAATCACTTGGTTAACAGTCCATCATATACTTTGAGATTTTTAAATGCTTGTGGCACCAAAATTGGAATGTGAGACACTCTGTCACTAAAGAAATTAATGGCTATAATTAAGAGGTTAGAACAAGAAAACAAACATCAGTTGTATGTGCTGTTTTCATGGCTCGGGAATAAAGATGCACATACACTACTACTCAAAAGTTTGTGGTCACCCAGGATATTTTAATTTTTGAAAACTCAAACAGATTTGCAGGGAAAATGAATTTTAGACATTGACATTAGATAAAATGATTTTTAATTGATGGAATAATTTTGTCCTGTATAGTTTCTCAGTTTTGCAGCACTTGAAGCCATACGCCATAGGTTTGTTGGGCATTTTTTTCAGTACCTTACAGTCAAACTGTTCCCATAACAGATCAGTAGTTAAGATCTAGTGACTGTGCTGGCCACTCCATTATAGGCAAAATACCAGCTGACTGCTTCTTCTAAGTAGTTCCTATGTATTTCAGAGCTGCTTTGGAAATCGACTCCAGTCATGCAGTGTCCACAGGGTATGGCACTGCAAAATGGAGTGAAAGCCTTCCTTGTTCAAGATCCTTTATATCCTGTACAAATCTCCCACTTTAACACAACCAAAGCCTCAAACCATCAAATTTCCTCCACCACTCTTGGCAGATGCTGTCAAGCACTACTCAAGCATCATTTCATGTCTGAAAACTGCTTACCTCTGCCCAATATTTGTTTTGTTTTTGTTTTGTTGTGTGGTTTTTATTTTGGCCCATCTTTATTTTCTCCTTTTATTGGCCAATCACAGATACAGCTTTTTTGACAGCTCTGTCTAGAAGGCCAGCATCTAAGAATCACCCCCAGGCTGGTGTTTTGCAGGAACCATTTAATGGAAAGACCAGTTGAGGACCTGTGAAGGATCTGTTTGTGCTGTCCTCTGATGGGGGAGTAGTACACACTGTTAGATGAAATTTTCAGATTGTTTTCAATTTCCCTTATGCAATAGCCTTTACTTCTTAAAACAAGAATACTGAGTTTTTGTGTTTTCTGACATTTTGAGAG
The DNA here is from genome assembly GCA_015108495.1 of Heterochromis multidens. Classification (NCBI taxonomy): domain Eukaryota; kingdom Metazoa; phylum Chordata; class Actinopteri; order Cichliformes; family Cichlidae; genus Heterochromis; species Heterochromis multidens. The sequence continues at coordinate 8,224 of VUQS01030592.1, read as the reverse complement.
TGAAATCAAATCCAGAAAGTAGTCAAATTTATTGCTTATGTAATCAGTACAATCATTTTCAGCTGTGGTAACATAATTGAAAAATTGGGGTTTTTTTCTACTGATGAGTTAGCGTTACATTATAAACTTGCATTAGGTTACATGTTATGTAGGTTTTCTTTTTTCTTTCTTTCTTTTCTTTCCAAAAAGGAACAGTAGAGACTCGCACAACTGTTATCACAGACAGACACAAGCATAGCTACACACTGTCTGATTAATATACACACACATTAAACACACCTGTACACACATTGCCTTAAGGACTGTGTGTTTCCGAGCCTTGGTGAAATGCCCAGATTACTTGAACTGCCTGTCTTTACATCTTAATTAGTGAGAGGATGTCTTTGTGCATAATTACTCACAAATCCGCCTACAGGAAATGAATGCATTACCCAAACCACGCATAGCAAAAAAAAGAAATGACACACACAATCAAGGCTGCTTATTGAGAAGGGCTGTAATAAGACATCCAAAGAATTGGGATTTCAGATCTTCCTGAGTTGCTATGTTAAACCCATTTGAGGAGACAAAGGCAGTGTACAATGCGTTGTAAGGGGAAACAGTTCAGTACATATCGGGGCTTGCAAATAGTGCTCTATACCTCAGGTTTTTCTTTGTTTCTTTTCCTAACCCTGAGATCCCGTGTGTGCAGAACTGTCACTGATGCATGCCTGCGGGTGCATGTTTAAAGACGGGAACCAAGCAATACTTGTCTGTTGGTTTTATGCAGTCCTGTAAAATCCTGTGCTTTTGTGTGTTAAAAAAAAACTATATAAAGCGGTGATAAAGAGGGTGCGGTCTCAGGAAATCAGTTTGTAGAATAATAGAAACATCTGCACTTCATAGCACACCACCTAAGAGCGAGCAAATAATGCCAGTTCACATTCTTTGCTTTCTCACGCACATGGAGCTCCCATCATAAAAACAGCATTTAGGGGTTTTCTCAGTAAACGAGTATCATTATCACTAATACTGTGTATTTGATGCTTTAGACTGCCTGTGGCATTCAGATAGTCTGCTTCACTTCTTCAATGGAAAAATGACAGGGGTAGACGGGGGAGAGGAAGAGAGAGGCAAGTGAGGGAGAGAGAGAGCAGGTTCAAAGTTGAAGTAGATTCTGTGTTTTTTTCCTCCTGTCTTCAGGGAAATAACTCTGTCTTGTGTGCTCATTTTATCGCATACCCCAGGAAAAATGTCTGATGCATTAAAAACATTAACATTTTCACACCATAACATACAATTGCACTCATTACATACTAATACATAGTGTCCGGATGCAGACCCATACAGAGAGAGAGAGTTTATCCCTTGTACAGCTATAAATCAGAGCAGACAGCTACTCATTGTGGGTTTCCTTTTTTTTGTTTATGCAGCTTTCCTTCTGCCTGGAAACCTGCTGTGAGATTGGATGAAGTGAAAGAAAGAAAAGGAGGATCAGAATTCATTAGAAGAGAGAACATATTTGTTAGATGGTTGAAAAGCTTGGATATTAACACAATTCTGGCTGGTAAATTTACCTGCATGAGCCAAAGCTTTTGTGCAGGTTTGAGGGTAGATCTGTTGATGCATCTGTGTGTGTATATAAATACAGAGTGTGTGTGTGTGTGTGTTTTCCTGTAAAGCCTGCAGTCATAAGGATCTGAACTTACAGATTCTCAAGTGTGAACAGCTCTGACAGACTGTATATGCATTCAAAAGGAACACTTCAAATATCTAGAACTTTCTTTGCTTCAAGAGTGTGGTGCTTATGTGTGGTTTTGTTGTTGCGAGGCTCCCAAAGAAATCCTACAGATTCAGAACTGTTAAGATGTCTGCCATACAGCCAGGCGTGTGCCTAAAATACCTAAATTAAATACTTGTGTTCTTCTAACATCCTGTCTCAACATGAAGCTGTAGAGGTGGTGACTGCTCTCAGGAGCAACACCGATACATAACCACTGATGCTGTCTGTGCTCATGGGAAGTGTAGTTAAACGTCCATCACAAATAAATGGAGCACACAGTCTCCTATTAAATCTTTACAGAGCTGTTGAGGCTGTAGCAGAGCTGTACTGGAAAAGCAGATCTCAGCGCATCAAGGTGTTAGACTGCTTCAAAGCCCTTCACACTGAAGAGATTTACAGTAAAAGCATCTCTGCTCCATTCACAAGCAGGTTCTGTCAAGCCTTGCTGACAAGCCGGCTGACTTGTTGTATTGCCATGTACAAACTCCCACAATTTGTAGTCATCAAATTTAACTACTTTTAGCTATAAGTTTGTTTGTTTTTGTCCAAGACTGTGTAGCTTAAAAACCTACAACCTCCCACTGCTTTAAACTCATAGGCTGTACAGTATTTTACTGTGATGAATCGTGTTATGTACCTTATCAGTTTGAAGGTTGTTTTAATTGATTTAAAGAAATATACTTGCTTTAAGAAGTGATCAGACTCCTTTAGCAGTTGCACACTTTACACAATTTTGTTGTAGATGTGTTTTCTCAATTATGTGTTTAGGTTCTAAACGCACCTTTAGCATAATTAAAGCAAATAGGATGAGTGTCAAGGTAAAGGGTCTGAATACTTTTGGGTCTGTTCTTGTTTTAAAATAAATTTGCAGCTTGTCATTATAGGTTTTTAAGTGTTAATGGAAAACATATCTATTTAATATGGATAATATAATCTGCATAAGATCATATATTTCAGTTACATGTGAATTTTCAATGTGGAATACATAGTTTTAGCAAAAACCAAAGAAAAAACCTATTAAATTGATGCATGTTTGGAAGCCCGCTGTTTTTTTTTTAATTAGCTAATACAAACACATAGTTTTAACTACATAGTGCCCCATTACAATGTGACTGTAGTTTTATATTTTGTGAACTCCATTTTTTTCTTCCTTGCTAAAAAGAAAAAATTGACTTCCTCAAAAATGTGGAGGGAAATAATCAGCTAGCTTAGCAACAGGGTTAAACAGCCGTGTCAAAAATAAAAGAAATCTGCTTAAAGCGCCTCTAAACCTCACAATGTAATTTCTTATATAATTTTTTTAATTTACTTTCTTATACTTGCTATAGCTATGTACAAACAAAAGGAAAAAGCTGCTTCTAGTCCCTATGCTAAGCTGAGCACCTACTTGCTGCTTCAATGGCAGCTATGTTAATATCAAGTCTCAGCAAGAGTGATTTTTTTTTTCTTTTTTTTTTTACTAAAATGTTAAACTTGTTCAGACTCCGTTTTTCACCCTTTCTTCGACTTAGCTTTTACCTGCAAATTGTTCTTATAATTATAAAAGCTTAGTTTGAGTATTGGCTTTAGCTTGGTTTAGTTTAAAGCCAGTGACTCTTTACTCAGCTTATTCTTCTTTTCATCTTCACATTTCGTCAAATTCAGTTTCCCTTCTCCACTATCTGATCATATAGTAGCTCCTGTGACTGCATTTAATATCACTGCTTGTTTTTGACTGCAAATAACAGTTATTAGCTATAAGCTGGCTGCATTTGTGTCCCTCCATTTCTTTCCCAGGGTGCTGTGATCACCCCAGCTGCAGCCATTGAGCCCAGTTTGTCTATTCACCCCTCCAGTGTAATGGCTCCTCTAACCCAGCAGATGAACCACCTGTCTCTGGGCCCTACAGGCACTGTAAGTCTCCCCTTTAGCCAGTCAGCTCATCTTACTCTATATGCATGTTTGCTTTATCCATTGAGTTGTAATATGTTTAATATACACTATAGTTTCAGTATCTTTCTCAGCAGAAGCACCAGAGTAGAGGAAAACTGCCCTTTTCTGTTTTCAGTTTAAAATGTGGAATGACCAAATGATGATTTTGTGAAATGGCCAAAGAATACATGGTTTTTTTTTTTATTATGAGTACTTAAAAGCATATTCCTAAAGATGGTGAACTAAAATCAAATTTGGTAATTCTGAACCTGTGTTTGGTGAAGTGGTACCCTTATATTCCTCTTACATAGCACTTTGCTCTCTTGAATCTATTGAATTCATTCTGCCTGGAGCTGTAAGATTCCTGTAAGACTGTCTTTATTCCTCCTTCTGTATCTGTATCTATAGTACATGCCTGCTGCAGCGGCTGCTCCTATGCAAGGAACCTACATTCCCCAGTACACTGCAGTGCCTGCCTCGGCCATCACAGTGGACGTAAGGACAAAAACTAATTGCTTAGTGATTTTAGTCAGCAACCTCTAGAAGGCTTTGAAATGGTTTCATTGTTTTATTGTAGTTGTGATGCTTCAGCGATATAAATCTCACATTGTATTTATAACAGATTTTGCTTGAATATTAAGAGTTCTACACCATAATGTCTCATATTAGATGCTACTTCGTGTCGTTGTAGTTTAAATGCTATGCTTATTTGAAATGAAAACTACAATGTTGATATAACAATATATATATTCTGTGATACATCAGTCTTACTTAGCCTTTGGCAGTCTGTATAATTCAGTGAGAGAAATAATTTACACCGAACCACCCAAAGATCAGAGAAACTGTTTTACAAGTTCACAAGTTGATAAATTTAAATCAGAAACTAAAAACTGACTGTCTGAACCAGATGAACCTGTCATCTTTAAATAACGCTAATTGGTTTTTTCTCTTTGATAAATTGTTTCTAATCTGCTAATCTGCATTTCTTTGTTTTGTGGCATAAAGGAGTGCCGACTTTACTATGCTCGCCCAAGGTTGCAAGGCTTTTTTTTTTTTTTTTTAAACTGACTTTTTCTTTTCAGGGTGTGGTAACAGACCCCTCTCCACAGACAGCTGCCCCCTCCTCACAGGATGCCAGTGGGCAGCAGCCTTTACCTGTGGAGAACACAGGAGATCACGCCACAGCCTACTCTTACCAGCAGACTAAGTGAGTGTAATGATTACAAGTCTGTATTTTTCACATTCTCCTGTACAGCCGGTGCATCTTACTGGTATATTTACTGTATCGGGCAAAATAAATGGCATCAGTTTCTTACAACACAACTTGAACTGAGTTTTAGAAATGTGCAGTTTTTTTGTTACAGCTGAAATTATTTTCAAAGGATTACAAGTTTAGTTTTTCAAGTATGTCTGCAGACAATGGTTAGATACTCTAAAGGCACTGAAACGGGCTTTGTTTGGCATAACAACTGCCTTTGTTCATGCTGCTCTTTATGGGAGGTTAATGCTGTCCTTGCTCTTCAAAAGTGTTTTTAAAAAGTCTGATTTTACTCAAATTAAGTGTTTACAGTTTAAAAACTACTTTTTTTTATAGTCATATCATGTATATTGTAAGCCTATTTGAAAAGGATGCAGTTGAACAAGAGCGTTGTTGTAAAACTGACTTGAAAAATTGTGAACCTGTTTCTTTAATACATTTCCTCCATAGTCATTTGTAATTTGGTGCTTCAGTTTACTTGCACTTTGAATTTTCTGATCAGATGTGTTTAAGTTAGCATATGGACATGATAAAGATCCCAGACAGAGGAACATGAGTGTTTAATTTAGGGAAAAATGCATGAAACTGTCTCCTTACAACTTTGAGATGCACTACAGCATTGTTCCCTAAGTCTGTGTTGCAACAACTATAAAGCATGTTGTTTGTCTGGACAGCTATAAAAGACTGCAGCGCCACGCTTGCCACACTATGCTGCACTTTTCTGTTTTGGTCACAGATGCATGGCAACCTTTGTTTGCAAAATTCTCCTTCTGGTTTTTTATCTTTTTCCTGGTGTTTATCTTGTTTTTCTGCCTCCTAGATAACCGGCAGGTAGTTTCCTTTACACACAGTGGTTGTACAAAGACTGTTGTGCCTGCTTACAAAAAACAGTAACATTGTTCAGTTTCCTCAGTCGCCTCCTCTCTCACTGACTTTTCTGTCTCTTTTAGATAACACGATTGGTAGGAATCATTGCTGCATTGCCTTTAGGAGGACTGCACGAAGGCGCTGGAGACACAGAATCAAAATGAAACAGGACAAAAAAAAACAAAAAAAAAACAAAGGTGACATGGACATCACTGAGGGGAGAATGCTTCCACTGTGCACAGGCACCAAATAAGACAAAATGAAGAAAAAAAAATTATCTTTCTTACCTGGTTGAACTAAGAAAAAGACAGAAGAAAAAGCAAATGACGGTTTGCCAAACTCGAAGACAATGAAATCAATCGCAGTCTGCAAGTTTGAGTTTTCATTTTTCACCATGAGACTGGACTTTTCCTCCAAAGGAAAAAAAAAAAGAGGGCATAAACAGAAATCTAAAGTCAACCAACTGTACAGAAGAAAAAGAACATTTGAATGTGCAGGTAGATTTTCAGACTTTTTTATTAAAATAGAAGGAAGCCAAGTCTTGAACAAAAACAGGCTGTCTTCCTTTGATATTAAGCTACATTATTTTCATTCTTTTTATTATTTGAGTAGTTTTCTAGAATATCAGTGTTTTCGTAAATCTTTATTGCCTTAATTTTCTCAAAATTTGGGAAAAAAAGTTTCAAAGTGTTGAATTATTTAAAAAAGGACTGAGTTGTTGAATGATTCTGTAGGGATTCTTTGAGTTTGAGAGCCTCAGAAATGAAATCTACAAAGCTAACTGTACAGGACAAAAAAAATAAGGTTGTATTTGTATGAAGGTGACTTTAAATTATGTGGTACAGTGCAGGTGATGTTGGTTGGCTAGGAAAAAAAATCCTTTTACAACTTGTGGGAACGGTCAGTCCACCGCTTCCTGTAAATGCAGTTTAGTTCAATCATGGGACAGAAATTCTGTTTCTCCACCACTTTTTGTATTTTTTTTTGTTTTTGTTTTTAATTGCGGTGCTTTTACAAGTTTTTCCTTTGCCTGCTTTGCTTGTCTCATTGCAAAAAGAAAAGGAAAAAAAAAAAAAGGAACATTTCAGACTTTGAGAGTAAGCAGAAAAAAGCTAGGATTTTTAAATGTGCAAAAAGCAATAGTTTTAGTAAAACTGTTGACAGTTTCTTGAGTCTTTCTTAACTGTTGAACAAATACAGCCCACGGGTGGCATATTTTATACCAAAGATGAAGAAACTAGGTTGTGAAGAGATCTTCCTTATGTTGCTTTTTCTTTATTTTTTTTTTCCACTTTGAAACTACTTTTTCGTTCTTGTCAAACTGTTATGTGAAATGATCTTGATCAGTGAATGAGAGCATGCAGTTGGTCCTTTAATACATTTGCCTCAACCAGATGAGATGTTTTGTGTGTCATGTGATCAAACTACCAACACACCCAAAACCATGTGGAATCCTGGTAAAAAGGCTACTTTTTAAACATCCAACTACATCCTCCTGAGGCGGCATCGACCGACCTTACATTGCCAACGCCGAGACGCTGTAACTCATGATGAATGCTTCCCAAAATATGACAGATTTAATTATTTTGAAATGCATAGTCTCAGTCCAACTCACTGTTTTGTTGCTGTCTTGCCAAACCAAGCCACTGAAAATGTGAGCAGGTCGATGATCTCTATGAGAGGAATGGGCATTTCTGTTGAACAAAATTATTTCAGCTTATATATATTCTCCTAAAAGGATAAGGAGGACTTTTTTTTTATGTTGCCTTTCTGTTTTTCTTTGATAATTGTGTGAGCTGCTAAACACTTTTCAGTATTGGGGATTAAGGTTGTCTTATGTTGGGTCTCTGTGGAATATTTGCACCTCCAGAATGACTGTAATTGATCATTTTAAGCCAGAATAAAGATTGAAGAAACATAAACATGAATTATTTGTGCTAAATTAGAGCGTGTCGGTTGAGAACAATGGCAAATTAAGATGAACTTTAACTGGCTCGCACTGGTTCTGAGGTCATGCCCTCGAAGACCCACCCACCTTGACCTTCCACCAACGAAAGGAAACTAATGGAGACGCATAAAAAAAATGGACGCATGGAAAAAAAAATGTGGTTCAACCAAAATCAAACAGAAACCTCTAGTGGAAAATAAATTACTGGAAAGGGGGGGGGGTAGTAGAGAACTCAAGAACAAAAGTAATATTTATGAGATCTTTTTTTGTACAGGTGTGTAAAAGATGATGCAACAGAAATAACTTTGATGCTATTTTTTTATTTGCTTGGTCACATGCCTCCCATGTCTTTCAAATTGTGATTTTAAGAGTGTCTGTAGAACCAGTGGGTATTCCTGTAGTTTCAGATGTCTTTTTGTTGTTTTTTTTTTTTTTGGTTTTTGTTTCTATTTTTTTTTTTTTTTTTTTGGAACTTTTA
>VUQS01030587.1:17356-28887 GCA_015108495.1 Heterochromis multidens | reverse complement strand
CCATTGATCAATGGTCATGACAATTTGCATACCATTGATCATGAAACTGACCAAATGGCCCATTGTTAGTCAGTGGTGCTGGTTTCTGTCATTATGCAAATGTACTGTTTATAAGGCTGGGGAAGTCTGCAGTCAGCTGAGACTGAAGAAGTTACCAGTTGGTAAACGAAACGTTTCTCCCACTAAAAAACGCCACGTCCAGATGAACAGATTCAACTTTTTGGGATTCTTTTACCTGGATTATTGAGCATGCATCAAGAGAGCCCATCAAATGGCTTTTAACTGAACTGCAGTTCACTTAAAAATAATTTCACTGTATTTGTTTCCATTGAGAGCATTTGCTATAGTCTGCCCTTGTTCATGAATATTATACTGTAGCATCCAGAGTGGGCATGTCAGTAAAGTTCTGGGTTTGAAGTAGCAAATGATGGATATTAGCTAAAATATGATGTGTGTTCTGCAATACTGAGATTTCTCTACATTTGTTCCATTGTGTTTACATTTTAATTGCTCAGTTTGTGCTTCTTAGCAGAACAGCAAAGTTGTGACACCATGAGTGAAGTAGGTTGCTGTGTCAGCACAGACAGGAGTACACAAAGTGATGATCTGCTCAAATATAAACTTAAAATCTGTGAAGTAAACCCCAAGCTGCCTTGTTATAGCTTATCAAGAGTGAGTCACTGGTCACCATAAAAGTTTCATACAAGACAAAAGTAATGTCAAGTAACAATGACTTAAATATCAGTAACTGTGTGATTTAATATGAACAAATAATTACTTTACTATTGCTACCTAATGGCTTATTCACACTAGAGTATAAATAGGATGGCAACCTCCTTGAGAGTAAGGAAAAATAAATAAAATAAAATAAATTGGTGGTTACCTGGTGATTGCATTGATTGCAAGTAGTTGTGGTGACCAACTGGTCGCCCAGAGATTAAGCATGTAACAGCCTCAGCCTCTGGGCAACCGCTCAAGGCAATTGTACAGGCCGTCTTGAAGGAGGCAACCAGTCTCCAAAAAATTGCAGTCTGACTCAAACTAACTGCAATCACTGTCAGATTGGCAAAGCTTGGCAAATAATTGCAGTCTAATCTATAAACTCAGACAGACTGACAACACATTGCAATCAATCTGAGTCAGTCTTCGCCAAGCACAACTTGTCTAATAGAATATTTAAATTGTGAAAATGTTTTTTATAAACTGAAAAACATTAAGGCAGTTAGTGGCCTTGAATTTGGGTTTACAGTGTACTGGTAGCTTGGATTTAGGTATGGTGACTGCATAGTCACAGCAAAGATAAGCTCTGTAACCAAAGAACATTACACTACAGTGTGATATGAGTCACAAGACAAAGTAATGCACATACGAACTAACTGAAATCTAGAATAGCTAATAAGTTACTGTCAACCAGAGAAACATGGCATAATAAAAACATGACTCACGATGTGTCACCAAACCTTATGTCCATTAAATTTGGCTGCAGTAGTATTAAATTTTTTTTATTTATTCTTACCATTATTTCTTTAGATGAAATAAGTGAAATGTACACTTTTGAAATTACAAATTTAGCCAAAAACACCAAGGAAATGCCTCCTCAGCAATACTGAAAGAAAAATTATTCTTCATTGATGTGCTCTTTCCAATCTAAGGTTCTCTAACACTTTTCTGATACTGTTCTTATTTACTTCCTCTTCCATGCCACCAACCTCATATGCATGAATACGGTATATGCAGACCCACCCCCGCTCACCTGCACCTCTCCTCTTAAGCCTGTGGGTCTTTGAAAGAGCAGAGAGCATTGCTCTCCGGCACATAAGAAGCAGGATTAAGTTGTTTATAGAGCTGGGTTGTTATCACATTGCACATTAACAAGCTAAACACACAGACACCAGACAAACACACACTCTCACACACACAAACACACATACAGAGAGGAGTTCAGAGAAACAGCCGCACAACTGGTGATTCGGTGCGAAGGGAGGGGGTGAAGTGCTCTGAGGCAGCGATAAAGAGATAGAGATTTGCTGGTTTGCTGGTGGCACTTATTCAGCAGAGAGTTGCTGCGGCTTCTCAAAGGCTCCATGGGGTTTCGAATGAAAAGGCTCCAAACAAGCGTGGATAGTTATCTGTGTAAGACTCTAAATATTCATATCCAAATCCCAGCAGTGCTCCAAAAAAGAAAAATAAAACTCATAATCAAGCCGAGACATATCACTCAAAACAGATTACTCCCACATGTTTGGAGACTCAATTTGAAACTAGACAAGAAGAATGATTCTTTTGTTCTGTGCAGCATCCTTGGGTTCCTTGAAAAGCACTTCAAACTAAATTATTATTACTATTATTTTCACAGAGATGCTGGTGAGCAGCACTACAACTTGTTTTTCTGTGTAGCTGTTATTTTGTTGCACTTTCACAGCATTTACTCTTCTACTCCACACTTACCTACTACACCTGCTCTGTTGTCTGAAAATTGTCGTGGCACTGTAGCATTGACCTTTGCAGCTGCTTGTGATCTCACTTATCAAAGAACAAAAGCTCATCCGTCCGTACTTACTGGAAAAATGTAAGGCAATGGATAAAGCCAGGAGGATTTTCAATCTTAACATTATTTTCCTTGTGCCCACCACTTAATTTTAATTATGTCACTGTACAATTATCCCTCTATGAATGTGCAGTGAGTGCTGTTCTCCAATAAAATCTACTGCAGCAAACTGGAGCTGTCATACAACCAAAAGTACTCGAAATCTTCTGTTTTTAGCATGAAAGTATTACAGAGCTCTCAGTAACAGATTACAGGATTGTGACTCATTTATCTGACTGAAAGAGTTTGATAAATACTGTTGAAAAAGTATTCCAAGCTTCTGCCATGGATGTCCCGGATGTTCCACAGGCTTCCATAAATTTCATGCAGAAAGAGCATGGGCATTAGTCTCCTTCTGAATCACACCCATAAACAGCATGCACAGCTAGATTCCCACTAACCAAACCAGTTGGCTTAAAGCACACATAAAAGCAAAAATCATATTTTTAAATGTTACTGGTTAAAAATATTTAGAAAGAGAAATGGATTAGATTCATAAATCATTTGATGAATCAGCATTTATAACTGTGCTTTCTGTAGTGATAACTGTCTGTTTGAAGTCGCTTGCAAACTAACTAAACCAGTGATCTAAAGGTATGTTTTTAATTTTAATCATCAGAAAGATATAGATTTAGAGGAGGATATAAAGTAACAACAGGTGGTAAATGCTAAAATTTTTTAGATTAATAGGTTCCATACATTTTGGCCATTGTGGATTTAAAAAAAAAACTTAAATCCTCCTGTATAACACTTAACTATCATGTTTTAACTTCAGCCTGGTTAAATAGTCACATCCCGCTGTGGTTCAAACACTAAATTAATAACCTAAATATAAAATTTTTGCTCTTTTATTCAGCCCATGTGAGGCTACAAGTACTTTACCAATATTAGACACTGTATTATTCAGACAATTAATTTATTAATTGCTGAGACATCCGTGAAAGTTGCTCTGTGCGTGTGCACTGCTGGGAACACACTAACTTTTTCATTGTAAACTGATCATCTTGATAAAATGCAAACTTATCGCACATGGTAAAAAGTTACTTGGTTTCCTGTAATATCCAATACATACTGCATATTGGGACTGTCCTCCCTTTTGAGTCAAGGGACGCTCCTTGACATAACCATGTACTTGCCTTTCAGTCGTAAAATTCTCTCTGGATCCAACTATCCCGGGTTTGGCTAAGTTTTTCATAATTTTTTACTTGGTTAAATATCTGAAAATCTCCATTACAGACTGGTAACACATTTCGTATAATCATTTGTGGTTTCCAGGAGGAATCCGAAATCATTTGCTGATGCCCTGACTTTGCTTCCACCATAAAGTTTACATCTGTGGTTCTGGATGAAAAGACTTTTCACATGTAATTTAATTGCAAGACAGTGGCAGTCTCCCATTCACTTGGAATGGGATGGCATCACATGTTGCTGAACTGAATTATGGATCCTTTGATTTGCTTTGTTTGTGCTATTGCCAATGAAATCGCGTTATGCAAATATCCTGAGAGATCAAAGTGGTTGCCTGTGCTGTTCGGCATCAAAATTTAGAAGCTGAATAATCAACCTGTTTTATATGAACAAAGTTACTAACAGGCAGTGAGCCTGGATATTGTGATGATGTTTATTATTGCTATGATGATCATGCCAGCAAAAACACCCCCCTAAACGTCAGGAATGCCCAATGTCAAGCTTTGAAGCAATGTATCTGTGTGAAACCAACCTGTGCCTGTAAGTTCGCCAACACTACAATATGATGGTAAAGATGGTAAAAAGATTAACATCGTTATGTTAGCACTGTCATTATGACCATGTTAATAATAGAAAGAAAAGTTACTGACTTTTCTCTGACTTTAACATTTACTGTAGCCTGACACCAACTCTACAAAGAAGGTGTAGTATTAGCAGCACAGCAAAGCAGCAGCAAATACACTTTGGTGCAATACTTTGTGCTTATCACCCTATGTTTTACAATCATAATAGTTAGGCATATAAAAAGGGGGACAATTTATTTAAGAGTGTAGTCTACAAGCTGTACTTCATATAAATTTAGTAACCTGTGTAGACAGCCATCCGAATTTACAATAGAAGCTTATCTGTTTTATCTAACATGTGTGAGCTCCTCTTGCAGTAACATATCATCAGAAAACTGCTCGTGTGGCTGTAAAATTTTGCTGAGTCTTGTCAATTGAATATGAAGCAACAACACAACCTGCTTTTCCATCTAAATAGTAAATTAGGAGTTATTAATATGACAAAACATTTTATTCTAATAGCTATGAATTACTTGACTGTGTTCTGGGCAGGATCATCTAAAATAAAGGCCACGTCTGCGACCTTAAAAAAAGTCCTTACATTTGAACACTGGCCTTAAGGGAAAGAAGCTGATGTACAACATTACAGAGCAAAATCCATAAATTTAATATGTAAGGCAATTGTTCTGACAGTTCTATAATTAAATTGATCACAAGATAAGATTTTTTGTAATCAGTCAAACTGACTGGTTTTTAATCTGGTTAATAACTGGAGGTTATTAATCACATAGGTTATAGAACCCATAGCTAAAGCAGAGGTAATATCAAATGTGTATCCGAGGTTGTTTAGCTGCTCGTGCCATGAACTGTGGAAATGAAACAAAAAGAAAGAAAGAAAATCAACTTAATAAGGAGCACAGGGAGTACACTTTCTCTATCAAGACTATCTACCACATTCAAACTAATTTATTCAAACACTACAACTTCTGAAAATTGAGTAACAGCTGGTGCAGTTCATTTTCAATTCAACAGATTTACATTTTTCTGATGCTGTATATAAATATTTGTTGGCTAGAGAAATATAATTACAAGCTGCTTTGTATGATTAAAAAAAAACTTATCAAGGAACAGCTGAGCATGATGTATCAAATATAACATATATCAACTCACCTTAATGAGACTGGAGTTAAAACAGCTGTTTCAGACAGTGGATGAAGTGAGGATATGCATACTACTACTACTACTACTACTACTACAAAAGGTTGTAGTAGTAGCATAATAGGTACCTTTTAAACTAAACCCTGCAGGGAGGTTAATTAAATTATGGGCCACATGAGATGGAATAATAACATGAAAGGTAAAAACCGAACTGTTCAAAATGCTTACTGACATGACAGGACAAAAATTACAGGGAGAAAGGACACCAATGACAGATGCTCCAACAATTTCATTATCAGCTCTGTGTGTGGGAAACCACGTAGGTTGGCTGTAGCAGGACACTGATGAACTGAGCCAATGTTATTGCTACTAAAGTATGCTTGTAAGCCTCAACCTCCTACCCAGAGTGCATTGCAGCAACTGTGGGAGGAGGTGTGAAATCAGTGGGACCGCTGCTGATATCCGACATACAGCTGCTATAATTAAAAAGCACCCCCTTTAAACAAGTCCACAGTCACTCAACCTCAAATTCTCAGTCTGTCATTCAAAACACACATGCTTAACTTTAAACTTTCCTTCTGTACTTTGTGATGCACAAACCTGACTGTCACACCACATCACAGCTCCATCACTATTTGGCAAAGCAAAAACATGCAAGTAAAACGGCAGCCGGCATAAACAAGTGGACATCCCATCACCCCTCTGTACCCAACATCTGCTCACAGCAGCCTAGACTGTTTAGCTCTTGCCACCAGGTAGCATGTTAAAGTAAGTCTGCACTGGGTTATTGTCAGCACGGGCAGTCACACAGTAAATGAGTGGCTAACCTGGTCTCTGCTAATACAGCACCAGGTTATGCGCGGGCTGACAGGCAAGTGGGCGGGCGAGCTCATAAAAGATGTAATCACTCCCAGGATAGATGTGGGAGGAAGATGGGGGAGAAAATGAGGGGGAACCAGCAGAAGAGATGTTGAAATAAGAGACTCTGTTTGCTAGTGCATCCTTGCAAAAAACACTCAGTTACACATACAAGTAAACTGATGTGGTTTAGCAAGATACAAGATGAGACACCATGAGGCAAGAGAGGAGATGAATCTCCAGATGTATCACTTAAAGCCTTCCAGCTTTCTTCTGTCTCGTCTCTCTTCACACTCCATATCCACTCTCTCTCTCGACTTAATCCAGTCTCAGAGACGGGTGCCTCACTCCATTACAAAGCTTCGAGAGGATTGAACCAAATATCAGAACTGTCCTCCTTAAATTGAGTTGCTCTCAAATTTTCCACACAAAGCCTCAGTTGCCTGAAAGACTGAAAATCCCTCACTAAGCTTATTCCTGATCCTTTCTGAAGGTGATTTGATAGTTGAAACAAGTACAGAATCTTAGCTTCCATGTAGATTTTTACAGATTAGGGCTATTTTGGGGAAAATTTAAAGACTCTTTCAGCACAGCAAATGTGTAGTATTTATGAAACAAACTGAGACAGTGACCTCCTTCCATGTGAGTGCACAGTGTTATTGCGATATTAAATAAAGTTCATGAGAAATTAAAGTTTTTTTGTTTTACATGTGCTGGGGTGTTTTATGTGATAAAGTTCATTGAAAGTGCGATTCCAGAGTAGAAATTTATAAATGTATTGCTTTTTAATTTTTTAATTTTCTGTGACATTTTTAAATTCAAATACAGCTGAGAAATTTTCACTGTGCCTCAGAGCTGGGCAAGTAAAGAAAATTGTTTTCAATTAGATTTTTGGCCTTCAGCGACTGTTAAAACAATATAACAATCAAGACAAAATGATTATTGTTCTTCACTCATTTTCGCAATGCTGCTCTCATTTTGTCTCGTGTAATAAATCCAAGGCATCCCTTTTCTCTACAGCGATGTCCCCTTGCCTCTCCCCAACTGTTTAGTTCAGCTCCAGCCGAGGTGATGGTGAAAAAAAGAGGCTTTAGTCAACAAAATCTATCAAAAGAAGAAAAAGCCCTAACAAGTTCAAGGAAATGCACTGTTAGAAAAAGAAAAATTTACAGTTGAATGAATTGATGATCAATCAAGTTAAATAACTGTCATCTCAATATTGACCATAATAATTGTGATTATGACTTTTGCCACAACTGAGCAGCTCTACTGTGTAAACCAGCTGTCAATCAAAAACACTGACTAGTGTTGACCAGATTAGCTTCTTTAAGTGGTGCTCTTTTCTTGGATTGTTGAGCCATGGTGATCATCACTGGTCTTTCTGTCTATCCAGTTACTCTTCTTTTTCCCTTATTCCTATTTAGTCCTGTGACTCCCAAACATGCTGGAGTGCTCTTTATCTCCATGCACACCATCTTGGTGTGAGTAAATGTGTATATAAGCTGTACCAAACCCTATATAAGTGCAGCACTTAGCTCTTATAGTAATTTGACACACTTTCGACCCTAATGAGTTTTTTAAGTCAGTCAAAAAAAGACTATTAGAGCTGGCAATGGAAATACTTAAATATATCTCAATCTTCAACAGTCTGAGTAAACTGGAAAAACATTTTTTTCACTAAAAGCTAGCAGGCTATGGTTTCATGTTTCATTTTTTAAAAAAAGAATTACTGTCAGTACAGTTGAATAATATTTAACTGTTACATGAAAAATCATGTTTATTTGTTTTGTGACATTTTAACAGCTTACAGTGAAGACAACCAAACAGAAATGTTTGGGTTATCAAATTTTGCAACAAAATGGCAAAAGCTCCAACAAATGCTATGATTTGGTTGCCTGAGAGCCAAAAAATATCTCTGATGGGAATCTACACCCCGCTGGAGTGCTTTCCCACTTCACCAGTGCCCTTCCATATTTATCTTTGGGAAAGGCGGATGATGACACCCAGCAGGCTCTGGCATTCAGCAAGATGATTAAAATGTTCATTAACACTGATCTGTCCAGGTGATGAAATCTGTCACACACCCCTGCTGTGCCCACATGGAATCGCCCGCAAGATATGACGCCGCCAACGCATAAATCTATACACACACACACACATACACACAGGTGCCACACTCACTCCAACATTGACCACCTGGCCCCACCTGTGACAAACAATATGCAATGTCACCTCTCTAATGCCAGGTAAATAAGCAGTGTGTTAAATTCATCGTCATATACACACATACAAACAGACCACCCTCTGCAGAATAAATGAAAGTCCCTCACACCTCTGAGATGGTAAACATGCCCAAGCTGTTGGATAAAGACCTAAAAGGCTAAACAATGCGAGCTGCCGCCTGGCTTCTCTTGTTATGATCTGAAGCTCCGGCTGTATGTGTGGGCACAATTAAGTTCAATTCACATAGAGAATGACTCATCATTTGTGCTTTTTACGGTGGGCCTACTGGGACGTAAATAACTTTATAACATAAACCACACCAGTTACAACAGTTTCATATCCACCTACAGCCGCTAATGCACAGTTTAATTTAGTCTCCTCACACAAATGTCCGCATACACCATGTTTCACCTACACTCACTCAAGGGAACATGATACTCAAAAAGACAATTAGCACAAATACAAGACTATATTATGTAAATGTGCACACATATGCACATTTGCCCTGAAATAACACATACCTAAACACAAATTTTTGAATTATGACTCCCCTCTTGTCACTGTGACCTGCTTTTCATACATTAACCCCCAAACACACTCAGCAACTTATTAGTTAACAAGTAATGAAAGTCCACCTTCATATTAACACACACACACACACACACACACACAGAATCAAATCATAACACACGCAAATCAAAAGTTTGTATCAGCATGTAAACACGCCTTCATACTTTTATGCATACGGAAGGCAGGCTTCTGCAGACAAACAAAACCACAGGGTACGTACGTACGTACACACACACACACACATACACACACAGCTGACAGCTCTCAGCAAGATGAGTGACCTCCCTGAGGCCCTACAAGGGCAAAGTGTAGCACGCACAGGGCCAGCGAATGCAGATCTATGTGTATAATGAATAAGTTACACACTCCTATTAGGCCAGGCAGCAGTGACAAATGCCTCTCATTCACTCATTAGGCTGCTGGCTGTCAGAGGAAGGAGAAGGGAGCAATGCACAGCAAGGGAAGCTTATTGGGTTTTAAATGGCCATGTAATCCATTTCCCTATTGGAGATGAATAAGCTGCTGTCCGCGGTGGGTTTATTTATGGACGAATTAAACACGTACGCAGAGACAGGCAAAACGTAGAATGAATCAAAGTGCTGGTATGCCATCCCTGTCAAATTCTTGGAAGGAAAACACAGGCGACATGCAAAAATGAAAAAAAAAAGAAAAAAAAAAACAAACGTCAAAAATGAGGAGGGGTGGGGGATTGCACAGAGAGGGTTGTAGAAATGTAGGACTCATCATATTGTAAATATTTTTAAATCCTAAAGGGGATCTCTTGTGCTTTGCCTTATTTTTTGTCATGTACTGTATATACTACTTATATACATTATACAGCATTCTACACATTCTGATGGACAAACTATATAACATCAACACTCATACATGGCTGAACGGTGTTTCTCCAATCTCTTCTTTACTTTTTTAATTTTCATTTGTCAGCCGTTATAAATGCAAATATCAATATATCGGCAAACAGCTAAAATCGGCGAGACTGATATATAGTTCTATCCTTAATACAATCGTTTTAAGCACACACCTCTTACAGTAATCCTCACCTACTGACTGTTCAGACTTCTGTTTGTGAAGGGCAGCCAATCAGAAGAAAGTTGGCTGAAAGGGAGGTAAAATAGCTTGTTTCAAAGAGTGAATGAAGTGAAGGGGTGGACCAAGACCCAGTATGATTAAAAAAAATTTTAAAAAAAGAGGATTAATGTAATGAAATAATACACTGTTGTTAAGACGAAATATAAATATCATAAAAGAGGAGGAATTCCAGCTCACCAGGTTAGCCACCCTCTTATTCTTGATTTACATCCTTGCGTTGCTAAGTGTGCCCAACTAGCATTTAACAGGTTAATACCTCCCGAGTCCTATCCAACACTAGGAGGCCAATTTCATTTATACTGCCATGAAAAAGTATTTTCCCCCTTCCTCATTTCTTATTTTTCTGCATATTTGTCACACTTACATGTTTCAGATCATCAAACAAATTTTAATATTAGACAAAGATAACCTGAGTAAATACAAAATGCAGTTTTTAAATGATGATTTCATTTATTAAGGGAAAAACCTACCTGGGCCTGTAAAAAAGTAATTGCCCCCTCTTGTTAAATCGTGAATTAACTGTGTTTAACCACATTTTTTGTAAAGCTGAGTTCAGTTTCAGTAGCCACACCCAGGCCTGATTACTGCCAGACCTGCTGAATCAAGAAATCACTTAAATAGAACCTGTCTGACAAAGTGAAGTAGGCTAAAAGATCTCAAAAAGCAACATATCATGCTACAATCTAAAGAAACAGCTGAGAAACAAAGTCATTGACATCTATCAGTCTGGAAAGGGTTACAAAGCCATTTCTAAGGCTTTGGGACTCCAGTGAACCACAGTGAGAGCCGTTATCCACAAATGGAGAAAATTTGAAACAGTGATGAACCTTCCCAGGAGTGGCCGGCCTACCAAAATAACTTCAAAGAGCGCATTGATGACTCATCCAGGAGGACACAAAAGAACCCAGAACAACATCTAAAAAACTGCAGGGCTCACTTGTCTCAGTTAAGGGCAGAGTTCATGATTCAACAATAAGAAAGAGACTTGGAAAATTCCTGGGAGAGTTCCAAGGAGAAAACCACTGCTGACCAAGAAAAACACAAAGGCTCGTCTCACATTTGGCAAAAAAAACATCTTGATGATCCCCAAGACTTTTGGGAAAATATTCTGTGGACTGACGAGACAAAAGCTGAATTTTTTGGAAGGTTTGACCCTTGCCCTGAAGCTCAAGGACACTTGGGTTATGCAGCAGGATAATGATTGGAAACACGCCAGAAAGTCCACCTCTGAATGGCTAACAAAAAATAAAATGAAGGTTTTGGAATGTCCTAGT
>VUQS01030583.1:0-11352 GCA_015108495.1 Heterochromis multidens | reverse complement strand
TATATATACACTCCCCGCTCTGTACCGCTCTGCTCCGGCTCAAAATCCCATCCTCAGCCCGGCAGTAATTATTCATCTTTTATCCAACTACAGTCCCTTATATATTTATTTATCAATCACATATAGCTAGCTCTGGCTCATGTCATAGCAGCCTTCACGTAAAAATGTGTGTAATCAATCATATTACTAGGCAACCCGGTGTGCCGCAGTAGTGGTTTTACATTAATTTCCATGGGGTCAAAATGACGTCCTCAGCGGTTCTAGGTATAAGTGGTCATATTTTTTTTTTTTTCTTTTCATCCCACACATCCCAAAATTCAGTATTTGATGAATAAGCCCATTTTAGGAAAAAGGTAAAATGATCCCCTTGGCAGCTCTAGTGTTAATTGTTCCTCAAGGTTTGATTTCCTTTTATTCACCAGTGGTTTCTTAGTTAGGGGTGTTTATTGGTTAAGTATTGTCTTATATTCTGTGCTCTCAGTCCCCATTAGGTTTTTAGTCTTGCTTACATTTTGTTTTCTGTGAGCTTTTGTTCCCTTTGTTCTCCCTCCTGTGTCAAGGTCTCTGGATTCAATGTTTTAGTTATTCACTTCCTGTTATATTTTGGTAGTCTGTTTCTTGTGTCTTGTATTTAATTTTGCTTCCTTTTGTCATTACTTTGGTTAGTTTTAGATGTGCCTTGTTTCCTGGGTGATTCCCATCTCCCTTTTTTGCGTGTGTATTTATATCCTCCGTCTCCCTTCAGTCTTTGTCAGTATGTGTGTTTAACCTCCCTTGTGCTGCTCAGTTCATGTTTTGGAAGTTGTATTCTTTTGTGTTTTGTTTTGGGGTTTTTTGCACTTTGTGGACTTTGGCTTCCTACTTTAATAAAAAGGTCAGTTTTATGTTTGCCTGGTTTGCTGAGAGTCCTGCATTCAGGTCCCGTTTCTTGCTGAACCTTGCCAGTATTTTCTGTTGTTGTCATCAAACCTTTAAACAATAACGGAAAATGAAAGGTTGAGTCCCTTCTAAGGTCAGCACATGAAAATGCATTTTGCATATTTAAACTAAAGATTATATTTGAACTATAACACACTTCCCAAAAAACAATCAGGAATCACTTCAGAGGTCTCTTGGCAATATAAATGACACTGAATTTATAGACATTGTGCTGTAAAAGTATTTAGTAGATCTATATTTTCTACCCCTCTTGTTTTGGGTGCAGGCTCAGACTGCCAGTTCACAAAGTCAACCTAACAATCCGTAAAATATTGTTTTGTCATAGCTTCAAAAAATTGACCCTAGTCTTCTGTGGTGGAGTAGCTTTTTACCTAAAATGATTCACATATAGTCATTTATATATGTAGCTTTGGCCGAGATTTTACTGTCACAGTTGGACCTTGTACATTTGATAGTGTATAATGCATCATAATGCAATCAAATTTTTTTTTTATTTGCATTTTGTTTTGCATGTTTCTGCAAATAAAATACCTAATTTGATCTGCGTCAAGGTCATTTACTAGTATATTTAAATAGTTAAGATGCTAATAAGACATTTTGGCACGTGTTATTTTTTTCTGTAATTTGTGACATCCAGTCCTTTCAAAAAGATGCCCCACTCACTGTTGTGTATCTATCTCTTTCCCAAGGGTTACTTAAATCTACAGCTAATATATTAATTTGTCAGTGCACCTTGTAGAAGAATGGAGCCCTCAATCTACAGCAGTCTTTATAAATCAAATTATCCAGTGTCCTTGAATGCTGATGGCTTGTACAGAGAAAAAAGAATGTAAAATGAATGCAAAAATTTCCAGTGTGTGTTAGAGTATAGCACTGTAGAGAGTGTTTGCAAAAGAAGTCCATGCAGAATATTTTTATGACTTTAGAAAAGAGAAAATCTAATTTTCTTTTATCGGCTCCACTTGCCTATATCTGTACGTGATGGTGTATAGAGGAAATAAGATAGTGACTGGGAGCTCGGGGAACAAGAGAAGTGTGATGATGCTAGTATCACCATGACTGGTCTGTCACTATGTGTGGACAAACCGTGTGGGGATGATAGGGGACAAAGGAGGCAATTAGTTGGACAGAGCACTCGTAATACATTCTCAGGGGACCAGTAAGTCAGCCAGCTCAATGCTGCAGCCAGGTTCACTGAGCAATTAAGAGAGCTGGGAGAGTCAAAGTGGCTTAGTCTGATGCACTGCAGCACTGCACAAGTGTTAAGAGTAGAGGGTCACTTTCAACCCCTATCAGTCCACCTGTGTCTTAATGTACCCATCCGCACTGGCTAGAGGAGCTGAGAACAGAGCCAAAGGGACAAGTGGGGCCAAATCAGTACATGGAAGGAATTATTCACCCCTTTCCCCATAACTATGTCTGACATATCCTTTGGCTTTACTCCCAGATCAGTAGCAATACATATATTTTTCGTTATATCCTTGCTATCCTCAGTTCCTTAATGAATTATTTATAGTAGGGAGAGTGAGGGGGTAGACCATTTCCCTCGAAGTAAACATACCAATAAAAGGAGAGATGACTGCAATAAAATGATATGGAAAGCATCATTTGCCCTTTTACCAAAATGGGTTTTAAAGTATTATAAGCCATGCACCATCTTAAACTTAAAAATGTTGCAACAATATTTTTTTCAGAAATGGAAATGAGTGAGCTTTATAAATTTTGACTAAAAAGATTTAGATTCACATTGTTGTTTTATAAACACCATCACAATGAATTTGATACGCAAACAACTGATCTTAACTGTATTAATCCAGTCTGCTGCATAAACTGACTCGATCAAATCCCCTTAAATATTCCATTTTCTGGTGCAGTTTGACCTCAATGGAATAAGAGCAAACATAGTCATTAAATTTCTACTCCAGTTTCAGTTTTCTGCCAGTTTTAAGTGGATGTCAGATATTACCCATAGCTACCTGGCAATCAGAAACAACAATAAAATCCACACTTTACTGGAAGCATTTTAACAATAATGCCCCAGGAAAATCCTCAAAAGGTTTTTTTTTTTTTTTCCATTTTCTTTTTCTTTTTCATACCAGTTTGTGAGACAAGCAAAATCAGGAGAATGTAGGCAGTGATGCCCTAAGGGGAACAATTTGGAGCATACCTGCAGCACATTCACCTGGAGGTCCTTAGAGAAATCTGTGCTCCAGTTTACTGCTTCCACAAGAATGTGCGAAATCACTGTCCTCAGATGACGATTCAGCTCTTTGTTAAATTTCATTAATTTTGTGTGGAAACCACCAGCTGCAGGCAAAGATCCTAGTGTCCAAATTGAACAGCATACTCCTCTCAGCGAGGTTCACACATGTAAAAATGGATATTTCTCCCAAATAGGAATCAGCATGAACTATTTGCTCTTTGAAATATACTTGCTTCCAGTGTTTCAGAATTGCAAGAGAGGGCAGTGATAGGTCAAAGCAGTGAGGCTGTTAATTGAAGTTGTACATAATAAAAGAAGGGGTTGAGGGGTGGGGGGGCAGGGAGATCTGTTAATTAATAATTGATCAAAGAGCCGTTAAATTGAAATGTGTTTGCATCAATTAATCATCCTCACAGATGCCACTAATCAGCCTTTTCTACTGTAGTATCATAGCAATCCTGCAGACTACATATTTGTGCTGAGCCTAGGCCCTCATTTATCATGTTTCAGTGTGCTCTTAAAGCTGGCCTCCAGTCTGTGACAGAGTGATTAAAACAGTATTGCTATTGAGCGCTTAAGGCTTTACTCACAATCTCCTCTGAAAATTGGTAGCTGTCTATACTATGTGTACAGTGTGAAACTTGATTACCATGTTTCTATGAGCTATTGATATTCTTTGAACCTTAACGGGGCAGTGAGGCAATCTGTAACAGTTGGTGGTGACAGTTTTAGTTCTCAGACTGTTTAGTTCAATCAGTGTCAGGCTCTGCAATTACCTGGTTTTTAAGGGGGTGGACTTCCATTAGCAGTTGATGAATGCTACACAAACAAATTCAAAAGAACGCAGTGAAGTAGTGAAGTTAAAGATGACTTCTTGATTGCTCCTTTTATAATTACCATTATTAAACCTTGACATATATTTTTTTAAAGTTTCTATCTACTCGAATTTAATAAATCTTAACTCAAGCAGATGTGAAATGTCAATCAATTACTGCTGAATACTAATGAAGACATATATACAGTAATGTGCAAAAATATTGAGACACCCCTTTCTTCATATTTTTTTAGAAAAGTGGGAAAGCATGCAGCAATATACATTGAAATACAATATATAAGGCAAAAACAGACTTTGTACAATTCTAACAAGCTTGAAAGTCAATATTTGGCATGACCACCTTTATTCTTCAACAAAACCTGAACTCTTAGGCAAGCTGTCCTGTAATTTCTTTAAGTAGTCTTCAGGAATAGTTCTCCAGGTTTCTTGAAGGACATTCAAAGCTCTTCTTTGGATATTGGCTGCCATTTTTTCTGTTTTCTGTCAAGATGATCCCACACTGCTTCAGTAATGTTAAGGTATGGACTCTGAGGAGGCCAATCCATGACTGATAGTGTTCCATAGTGTGGTTTTCAGTCCAGGTATGCTTTTACTGCATTAGCAGTGCATTTTGGATCCTTGTCAAGCTGAAACATAAAGCCATTGCCAATCAGACAGTTTTCAGTTTACAGTTTCATTCATGCATGGTGGATCGAAATCTGATGGTACTTTTCTGTGTTCATAATTCCATCAATTTTGACAAGATCCCCAACACCACTGGCTGAAATGCAGCCCCAACCCATGACAGCCTCCACTGTGTTTTACAGATGGCTGTAGACACTCACTGTTACTGTATTTCTCTCCTAACCTTAAATTTGGATTCATCACTCCATCAGACCTGTTGTCACTGATTTTTAGTCTAGCTCTTATGTAATTTGGCATACCTCAGCTTTTCCTTCCTGTTTCTTTTCCTTAAGAATGGCTTCTTGACAGCCACCCATGTGTTGTACATTTCTGATGAGGATTTGACAAACAGTAGATGGATCAACTGAAGGGCCAGATGCATCTCTCAGGTCCCGTGTCAGGACTTTGCTGGATTTATTTTCCTATTTCTTAAGCACATGCCGTGTAGATACTGTTCCAGCTAATATTTCTTTGTGAATCACCTTTTTGGTGCAAAAATACTTTTTTTATGCCTGTCAAACTGGGTTATCTTTGGCATTTTTTGTAGATTCAGCTAAAGAAATGGGAAGATCAGGCTGCTGGTATCAAAATGCCTAAAGATACCATTTAAAATTACTTCTTTTCTAAGTTGTCTGTTATGTGGACACACAAAACTGGTTCATCCCTTGAGTTAGGTGCTTTTTTATGCTTGAATGATTCATAGGTCAGTGTTAAGTGGCTTAACAATTTGTGGACTGCACCTGCAGTGTGTTTTCTGTCTTGGTTTGTTGATATTTAATGGAATGTGTTAATTGTAGTGAAGCTATGAGGAAGTCTATAATTGGTTGTATGCCCAAGCTGCAAAGTGCCCATCTTTGTAAATGGAATTAATATTTGGTTTAGACAAATGTCTTTGTAGTGCAGTTTGAATTGCTGAATTGTTCTTTTTTTTTTCCATATACAGAGAGATAAACACACCAATTAGGGATAATTCACTGTTATTATTATGCAGGAATTAAAAAAAAAAATATTTAAAATGTTTTCTCAGTTCTACTCTTACTTCCACCTCTCCACTAAGTTACCTGAGGTCAACAAATTTCATGTGATCCAAAGTGTCACTTCCATCTAATCTGTTTGAAATCTGAGCCCCCATGTTTAATTAAGATGAAAGCACAAACTGCCTTTTCATATTTACTACATCAGTGAACATCCAGGTTAATCCAAGAAGGGATTATCTCCCCTCACCGAGAGTGACCATTCATGTAACATACTCACAGTCCTGTTGAGTTACAGGATGGCTCTATCAGAAGTCATAATAGTCACTCCCATTAAGTAATGTTAAGAAATGCTCCCATCATCTTTATTTAAAGTTTAATATCTCCAGGCTGAGTCTCAGGCCTGATACTGTTGACATAAAAATGATCAATGACAGTAGATCAGCCCCATGGGAAGTGCAAGATGCACATCACATGATTAATGGCTTTCCAAGCTGTCATGAACTATACTGGACCAATAGAGTGAAGGCTTCATAAATCATAAGTGTCTCGACACATGAAGTTTGGAGCATTTTACAAAAACCATTTGGTAAATTTCTGAGGAACGTAACAGGAGCAACCTCCTCTTTGTACTTACTGTCTTCTGTTGACAGTATTGGTATAGCAAAATGCCTCTAGTTTAATGATGAATTAAACATAAAATTTAAGAGTACAAAAAAGATATCCCCCAGGAAGGTCTGTCATGTACTGCCGTGCACTAATGAATGTCTCCTAAACCTGCACTAAGTGTTTACCACAAGAGAGGGGAGACTCCAAAACAGAATCAACACAGCCTTGATATACCATCAGCTTATCAAGTGCTTAGGGCTAAAGTATTAGTAGAAATTTGGCTGTTTACACATCCAACAAACACAGAGCTACCACAGCATCCCACTGGAGTCTTTATTTTCTTTCTACCTGTCAAATATAAGCCTAATATTGAGTCACCACATGTCAGTCCTGGTTTGGTCCATGAATCCCTGAGGTGAAAAAAAAGCAAAAAAAAAAAAGAAAAGAAAAAGAGGGGGGTAGTGCTGGGTGTTTGCTTGACTTTTAAAGTTATAATCTTAAGATTTTAGTACCAGTTGATGTTGCTATGGCCCCCTTGATGTTAAGATTTTGGGTGGAGTGAACACTCTTTGAGTCATTATTTTGTCACAGCAGAAGATCAGATGGTGTATCTATAGAGCAGCTATATTAATTCATATTGATTTAGAATCAGAATTACAATTCCTTTTATTGTCAGTGCAACAAAATTGAGGCGCTACTCCTGCAGGTGTCTCAAAATAAATAACACACAGTATTAAAAAAAAGAATCCATCCACACAGTAAACCAAGCTCTTTCAGCAGAAGATAATAAATCGTTATCAATTTGAAGGAGTCAAGAATTAAATACAAGGTGCCATGGTGCATTACAGTAATCATGCTTGATTTAGGATGGTCATTGCACTCGGATAAAAACTGTTCTTTAATCTGTTGGTCCTCGTTTTGATGGACCTGTAGCATCTACCAGAGGGCAACAGGTCAAACAGCAAGTGTCCAGGGTGAGAAGTGTCTTTAGTGATTTTTAAGACTCTTGAGTGGTATCTTGCTTTTGCAATCTCTGCCAGGGAAGGAAGAGCACAGCCAGTGATCTTTTGTGCTGTGTTTATTACCCTCTGGATAGCCTTTTTATCTGCTGCAGAGCATCCGGCATACCACACTGTTATACAGTAAACCAGGATGCTTTCTATGGTGGAGCAACAGAAGGCCACCAGCAGTTTCTCATCGAGACAATTCTTCAGCAACCTCAAGAAGTGAAGGCATAACCGCAGCTGTAGTGTCAGCAGATCAGGTAAAGTTGTTGGAAATGAGGAAGTCCTAAGGAATTTAAAATCATCTACCCTCTCTACATAGTCTCCATTGATGACCAATAAAGTCAATCAATAACAATAGCTTATTTTCTGGTGCCTGCAAAAGTAGGACACAGGGTTGGGTGCTTTGGTCAGAAGTCTAATGTGTGCAGCCCATCACTTTCTCGATACAATATTTTTGCCTTAAAATGCCAAAAATTAGAGACATTATGTCAGGGTGCACTGTGCGGTTGCAGAGTGCGGACCCAAATGCAGGACTATGGAGACAGTTCTTAAACTCAAAAAAATGCAGCTTTATTGCTGAAACTTACAAAAATCCAAAATCCAAAAACATAGATTTCTGGCATGGCAGAGCATAACCAGGAACCTGGAACTTGGAACTAGATACAAGGAGAACATAGAGCACACAGCAGGGAAAATATATGACGACGACATAACACAGAACTAAGGAAAACAGAGGGCTTAAATACACACATGAGGCAATCAGGGAGAACACCAGGGAACACAGGTGAGCTAATCAGGAAAACGAGACAAAGGGAAGCAAAACTAAACACAAGGCACAGGAGACGAGGGATTATCAAAGTAAAACAGGAAACATAACAATCACACTAAGACCCAGACTAAGACATGAGAACTTGACAGAGACAGGAGAACAAACAGATATGGAGACATGACAGACTGGGGAGATGGGACGTAAACAAACACAGAGACACTGTAGACAAAACATGGAAACAGAATGGACATGAAAGGAACTAATAAAACATGGAACAAAGAACTAAACACAGGAACCACTAAGGAAGGAAAAAACACTAGATAACTAAGAACAGAATGCTAACCAAATACTACGGATACGTGAAGCAAATAAATATTCAATCCAAGAGTAACATAATATTCCAAATAAGCATTAGAAAGTCCACAAACTCAGAAAAACTGGGCAACCATGCCCAGGACCATGAAACATTAGGATTCAACAAGGTGACAAATACATGTGTTTCCAAACCAGCTTTTTTTTTTCAGCTGAAAGCAGAGGTCGTAGGAAATGTCCTGTTTGCTTTAATAACGTAATAGCTCTAATATGATGTAAAAAGAATGAAAGTGGGTGAGAGAGTGGGGTTGATATCTGTGAGGCAGAACTGCACCAGATTGTGCATGTTTTATTACCTGCGAATCTTTTCACATCTGATGGATGGTCTGAATCCAGCACAGGAATGACAAGATCTAGAACTTGCTAAACAGAGAGGCAATTAGTGAATGCAAATGCACTGAATGGTTATTCCAGAAAATACATGAAGAGAAAAAGAATTAAACATTAGTCATAAATCATATCAAGTGAGTTTTGATTTCAAGAAATTCTTCTAACATTAATTGGTATTATAAGTCATTCAGCCTTGAGTTTATAAGAGTAAAGTCATTTAATTGATTCTAATCAAAATCTCACTTTCCAGAGTTTGAAATGGCCTCTAATATATGATCAGTTGTAAGAAATATTTCTTCAAAGTGCATTTTATTCTCAAAATTTCTCTGGTGATTACATGTTTCTAGAAACAAACTTTTGCCTTCTCTCCACATCTGCGTGTATTTGTGTGAAACGTCTTTACTTCTTATTATATTAACAATAATAAACCAGAAATGCCATACCATTCATTTTTTTCCTGTACTGGCATTGCACACATATTATTATGCTGGCATGTGTTCACAGTAAATCTCCATAATGACCTAGAAAGACAAATAAACAGGGGTACGACATATCCAGCCACAAATCATCTACACATATGTATGCACAAGTTAGTCAAACATATTTGTGTGGGTTCACTATCTGTACACAGAGAAATGGACAGGTCAGCAACAGGAGGAGATGATTTAGAGGGAGGCAGAAAGGAGGAAGGAAAGAGCTGAAGGTCAGAATTAATAGAACTCTGAACCTTTATTAACACTATACAATAGTGAGGCCATTATGATTATAATTATACTCATTAGCCGTATATCTCCTTTTCCATCCTCTACAGGATGATGTGCAGCTCTATTGAGAGCCATCAGCTCCTTATGTGTTGGGACTCTGTGAGCATATGGTACATTTAATGATATGGGAAAAATAAAATAATAAAAAATAACAACATAAATCTGCAGCAGTTGTTTATCTGGCCATCCCTTTGGGAATACATATGTTTC
This sequence comes from Heterochromis multidens, assembly GCA_015108495.1. Classification (NCBI taxonomy): domain Eukaryota; kingdom Metazoa; phylum Chordata; class Actinopteri; order Cichliformes; family Cichlidae; genus Heterochromis; species Heterochromis multidens. The sequence continues at coordinate 1,677 of VUQS01030583.1, read as the reverse complement.
TATTAATAGTGGGAAATATTCAGGAAAATGTTACTTTTTATTGCTTTTAATTGCCTACATTTCTGGGAAAGCCAGCAAGACAGGTTATTACTTTCCTGTGATTTAATTGTAAACATTACATGTTTCACTCAACTATTTCTTTATTATCAGAGTATCCATCAATCCAAGTCCATGAGTGAATATTTCAGAACTGTAAACTGTAAAAAAGGAAGGATATTCTATCCCAACTTTTTTTTTTTTAACACGGCTAAAAATCTGCCAATTTCTTAGCAGTGCAAGGTTATTCATCAGGCCATCTCTCTTCCACCCTCTACTCAATCCAAACAACAGCTTGTGTGAGTTTATCAGTTTTAATCGAACACGGCAAGGTCAACACACAATGAAGAGCAGCTACTATCACAGAGTGGATCTGCAGGAATGTTTGCCAATACCAAGAGGCAAAACACAAAAACACAGGAAAGACATCACAACTATAAACACTGCATGTCAAGATCTATAAAAGCAGTTCACAAAGACCTGGAAAATAGAACAGGATAACTTAAAATGCATTTTTATTGCATGTTTAACATGTGCATTCATGTCAAATGTCCACGGCTGATGTTTAGTGAAACCAAACCTTTTTCACTTTTTCTTGTATTTATTTTTAGAACCTTGTGTGTGTGATACAGTTACAACCTGAGGGTACGCAGTACTCTGTTGGCCAGTGTATGCTGAGGTGGAGCTAGTCCTATTGGGATCCTAAATAGCCATCTATCCATTGTATAGACAATGGATGGATGGCTGGAGGCTCCCTGGAAAGAAAATGTGGGCTATCTGTCATGAGAATGGCAAGCAAAGTGTTCTTAGCAGACACTCCCAATCATAAAATGTATATCTTTGTCATAAAGGATGTTAAAGAAAGAAGACTTTCTAATCCTGAGCTCATTTTTAGTTGGCTTTTGTGGCAGCTAGTACAAACAGGAATCAGTATAAAGCACTGTGAAAGCAGAAATTAGAAACCTATACAGAGCAGATCACAGTTGGTTAAATCATAGGTAGCACTTTCTATTACAGTTCAGTATTGATGGCTGAAACAAGAAGGTAATAATGCAGAAATGGCAAATTAGCTGAGAAATACTACACCAAAATGTATGTAATTGGGTAATAAGGAGCAAGAAAACTGGGGGTAATAATGTAGAAACAAACACATGCTTATGAGGCAAAACCAATTAGTAATAGTATAGTAATATATCGGCAACAATGAAATAGTAACATTTATGTATTTGAATTTTTATATACTGACTTTGAAGTGACAGTAAAGGAGGAAGCTGTATGAAAGCAGAAATAAGATTTAGGACCAGATCACGGTTTCATAATACTAAGTGCAAAAACATAGCAACAAAGCCAAGGTTGCACAAGCAGAAACTAGTTTGGTAAATTGAACTGTGCTTGATCTTGATAAGGAACAGTGGTGATACCTGGGATTTCAGTAAACGACCACTTGTTAGCAGCTTTGATCTCAAATGACACACCAATGGCAGGTCCACTGGCTTCTAGAGCACCTTGTGGCTGAGAAGTAATAAAGTAAGCAATGAATGGCAGTGGCAAGCAAGGTCCAAAACATTATTATTCCTCCACATCTGTTTTTTTTGTTTTTTTTTTTGTTTTCTTTGGGTTTTTTTTTTTTGCCTTAAAGCC
>VUQS01030581.1:0-11754 GCA_015108495.1 Heterochromis multidens | reverse complement strand
GTATGATAAGAGGGGCACCTCAATTCAACTTTATCTATAGACAATTTTGTGTAATATACTGGGGTATTTATATATTAGAGTTATTTGTATTATTAGAGCCATTTGTAGTATTTTGTAATTTTGTAATATACTGTATTATTTAATATTGGTATTTAAACTTGTTAATTGTTGCACTTACTGTCCTGGAACAACTGTGATCACATAATTTCCTCTGGGATTAATAAAGTATTCTGATTCTGATTCTGATAAGCTTCACTCAGGCTCTGTGATTGGAGTTTTCAGACCAGATGGCGATATATATATATAGTATGCCAAGACCTACAGACAAACATAGTTGAGTTTTGTTGAAAATTCTGAGTCAGCTTCCCAAATGACACTTCCACTGACATTTCACATAATGAGAGTGCAGATGACCACTTACTGTAAAGTGTTATTAACTCTAAGTGTGGCCTCCAGGAGAAGTATGAATCAAGACCTTCAGAAATTAGCACTCAGCACCACCTTTACTAAAGTATACTTGCTTTTCTTAATTTTGAAGTTATTCAGCAAGAAAAAAAAAAGCTGCCACAGATATGCCTAATGTCTAAGAAACTAATCCTGTCAGCAGAGCTGAAAGAATTTCACAGACACTCTTCCAGGTTTCATGTGAAGTTACAAAGACAACATCTGTTGTTGATTCAACACACACCACATGATATCGTGTTACCTGTCAGATAAAGAAGGCAGACAAGTCTTGACAATTTCTGCACTCTGACATGCTGCTCCATGTTATCTAGAAGTATGTGTTGCTTTCTCATTGCAAAAGTGCCATGCACATGGATTCTGATTGTAGCCATGATAAGAAAGTATATAATACATTAAACCACCTTCAGTAACACTGAATATAACTTTTTTCATCATGCCTGCCTCCCTCACCACATTGTCAACAATGTCGTACATATAAATCTGCAATGTGTTCTCAAACCAAAATGTCATATACTGCCATTTTGTCAAAGCTGCGGGCATCTGACACAATGACAGCTAGGGGTAGCTGTGGCTTAAGACACAGGTATCTTTGCAAGGAGATTGTGGTTCTCATCTTGCTTTCAGTGACTAGTTAGATTATGCACCAAAAATTCATGGTTGAGGTTGCGCACCAAATCAACCTGATTAGGTTTGGAAACAGATCCTGGGTTGGGTTAAATATGCCGTTTTTTAAGATTAAGCCTGTACATTGTGAAATGATGCATACATGTTTGACTAGTTGGGAATGAGACTCATGTCACCATTACCATAACCTGGTGGATCATTGCTGAAAAGCCATCAGATCAGTGTTAAACAGCACCTCCCGCATATCTCTAGATGCCAATAGCTTTGACAAAAGATTAGTATTGGAGTGGGCAGAAATTATTAGAGTATTGCGATGAATATTTGAATTGCTTGCTGTAACAATAACTGTTTCTAACTGACTTTCATTCACATGTGCACTATAAAAGTATGCTGACAATGGGCAGATTTTATCTGTCATCTCACAAAACTGACAACTTTACTGTAAAGACAAAGAGGAAATGTAGAACCAATGAGCATCCCAACCCTACACAAGCCCATGCCAACCAAACCTGTTCTGCTTTCCCACCTCGTTTTCACATGCTGATTTGTTATGCTGCTCTGCTTCTCTTAGCTCTGGTACATAAGACTTATGAGGTCACGCATTCTGTATGAAAGCCAGACTATACCAAAAAAATCAGAAGAACTCTGGTGCTGCCTCTTCTGCTGGCCATTGCAATTCCAGAAGCAAATAGGCCAGCCATGCTGTCAACCAAGGATTGCAATGTATTGCAGTGCATACATTCTATGGCAGTTGTATCCACAACATTTTATTTTGATGGCTAAAGATCACTAAAATATGAGTTTCACCAGGAAAATATATGTGAGATTGATGCTACAACACTAATTTCTTAAGTAATTCTAAGCCGTGCTACATCTAATCTGCTGAAAATAATATCAGCTTTGAAATATCTGACGACAACAACTGAATAGCTGAATAGAGGGTACCAATCACAAATTCAAATTGTTTAAACATCCAGTATTTAGAGCGTACTCACCATTGCCTCATACTATGCTTAAGCACAATTCCCCCCCCTTCCCATTCCCTCACTGGCCTGCACTCACAGTACCCTCAACGAGCTGCGCTCAAGTACACATCAGTTTGTCTCAGCATCTCAACGTCTCTCTCCAGTGCTTGGTCTCGCTCATTCACGCACATGCGCTTTTGAAATGTGCTCTTACAGGCCATTAGTTTTAGGGTTTTATGCATTTGTTAATTTTATAATTGCCAAACAAAGCTGTGTTAGAGATCCATGCTGAGGTCTGTACATTACATGTGTACCATTCCCAGGTCTACCTAACCCGCCCACTTTTTCAAGGGTGCCAGAAGACAGTTTTCTTAACCATGTACTCTGAGATCATACTAGTCAAATGAAGTGGGCCTCAAATGCACTCGGACACAAAATGGATACCCTCATGTGAATACAAGCTTTGATCTCTTGAAATTTGATAACAGACTCTTATAGCCTTTGCAGTTATAGAAACTGTCAGACTCTGAAAAATAACTCTAAATAAGCACTTGTGTTAAAATAAATAGATGGTTAAATTCCACAGACAAATTAAACCTTTGCACTAATTTTATTGACCTGAACACACTCCTATAGCACTCTATCCTACTCTTAAGTGCTATCTATTACTGGACCATACAAATACAGATATTTTTTTTCTTCAGTGTTCCTAGATTCCTAGATTAGATGGGATGCTAGAATTGAATTCAGCTAATGCACCCATCTAGCATTTATGATGTTGGTTTTGTCACGGATGTGAAATCTCTGTCTTGCATAGAGTTTTTTTCTGTCTCATGTTGCTTGTGTTCCATTTATGAATCATAACATTTATACAAAACGCTTACAAATCTTTGCTCAACTAAAGTCTTTACTATTAATACCAACAAGCAATGGACAATTTCACTGTGTGAGGACATGAATCATCTACACCCTGTTAACTCCTGTAACAGTTGTGAAACTATCACTTTTGATAATTTGATATTCATCTTCTAAGTCACCTCACATGTATCAAACAAAACACTATGAGGTGACTCCGAAAGTTACTATCTGAAGGAATGTGTCATCTTTTCAAGTCTATGACACCCAGTTAAAAGTCCATGGTGAGTCAGCCTTCTGTAATATAGTAGAGCATTTTAAACATCCATTTAATTTGACATTTAAAATGTAGTCCAAAATGTACAAAGCAACTACCAAAGGGATTCACGTCCCCACTTTACAGAAAACCTATGGCACTACAATGACAAGAGATATTTCCATGTTTAGAAATTGAAAGCAATTACATTAGGAAGTATACTAATTTAGAAATAGCACAGTTGTACCTGTAAGCCTGTCTGCACAGCCTGCAGTTTCGCTTAAGCTGCACATGGCAGTTTATTGTGATGAGTGCAATTAAATACCCTGGTGATTTGTAGGTCAGTGGTATTATGACTTATCCTACAGCATGCCCTGCTTGCTAGAGCTGGATGGAAACAAGGTTTCAGGAATCCAAAGGCAGTATACCAGCTGAAAGCAGTGAGGTTTCACAAGCCCATTCTCAAAAGGCTAGCCATGAAACAGAGTATAAAGTGGTTAACATGACACAGCAGCACCTTGGGAGGAAGGGGTGGGAGAGACAACATAATACACAATATTCTCACAAGCTTAAAGCAGACAATGAATACACTGTCGCACTGTGCTCATTCCTAGGTTTACCACACAGCATGTAAATGGATTGACTATGTTTCACACTGTACAACACAGGGGACAACTAACCATGGCTCAAATTAGAAGCAGTGTTCCATGTATGGCAGATTTGTGCCTCATCAGCATTATCTCAATCTCTCCCCGTGGCTTTCCTTCTGCCACATCCAAGCTGAGTGTGTGGTACAGTGTAATAAAACCTAAGTATCAGAAGCCTCATACTGTACAGTCTACACATTTCAGCATCAAGTGTGTAATACTTAGAAGGGGTTTATTTCACCACCTCTGTTTGTGCAATTGACTAACCCAGTATCATTAGATTTCATTTTCCTTATGTGCACATGTAAATGATTTCTTTTCTTTTTTATTGTTTTGGGGTTTTTTTTGCATAGTTTTTGGAAAACCTTTTGAAACGACCTACAAAGGTAGTTTTCTCATTCAAAAGAAAAAAAATGGTGAATATATGTTGCATGTATGTCAAATCTGTATGCATCCATTTTCAGAACCAAAAAAATAAACATAAGGACTTACCTTAGCAGATGGAAAAATCAATGTCTGTATTTATAATGGGCAGTGGGTTTCACTTGTTTGAATTGCTTTGTGTATGTGCGTCTAGTTTCCATAACATAATCTATGAATTTCATTATGAAGACTTAGATGAAGGTTAAGGTAAGGCAAATAGGGATTGTGGTTTGGGTTAGGGTAATTGTCAACGAATTTAATTTAAGCCAATGCATTGTCCTTCCTAGTAATGAGAACATGATGTGTGTGTGTGTGTGTGTGTGTGTGTGTGTGTGTGTGTGTGGTCTCAAATATTACTGCAGCTGTATACTCAGTAGCATGGCATCTGATGGTACAAAATGCAATAAAGTAATTCCTCACACTGTACATCCAAAGGTCACTTGGAAGACTTACCTGTTTAGATGATGCTTCACAAGTACATGATAAGAGATAGCATTATCATGATATGAATGTTTCTATTTGGTATTAAGAAACAAAACTGTTCCAAACTAATTTGTAAGGAATTTGTACAATCAGAACAAATGACACAGTAAATTTTAAAACAAAGGCAAGCAAAATCAAGCAAAAATGTATTTTCACAATGCAAAAGGAATGACTGATTGTCATAATGGCCATTATTATGTTTCAAATAAGTTACAAATTTTTTATTAAATGTTATTTTCTAATTAAGAAACATTAAAATGCATGTCACTACTGTAAGCTGAAGAGGAATTATAACTTTCAGCTTTTGTTCAACTTGAAAGAATCAAAGTTTTACCTTGAATGCTCAGTAGGGACCTTAGAAGCCAAGCTTCCCCTCTCTGCCCTGAGGAGGAGAGTCAAATGGGAAAGATCAGAAGTCCACTTACCCCACAGGGAGAAGAGGTGAGGATCACAACCAGGATGGGAGGCCCACAACACTATGATCAAGCCTCACCCACAACCCCAAAAATCATGATTTGAACAGAAAGACTGTAGTTACCCCAGTGGTGGTGGTGTATTGGAACTACGACAGAAACTACTGTGTTCATATGTCCATGTGAGTCTTATTTATGATCCCCATGCACAAGCAGAAAGGAACAAATGGCGCAGCTTAAAAGTGTGAACACAAAGCGAAAGTGGCACCTACCTTGAAAAGCTTTCATTAATGGTTGAAAAAGCAAGTTTCAAAAACGCCAATGACTTTATATACTTCATTCAGCATGAGTATATAAAGTCACAAACACAGCTAGCTTAGTTCAATGAAAACTGAGAATTAAAAGGGTAGTACCTTTACTTTTACCTATGAAATTTGATGAAATGTTCCATGAAGAAAGCATATTCCAGACAAAAAGGGAGAACAAAAGGAGAGGAGACACCAATAAGTGTCATGGTCACGTTGGAAAAGGACAGAGGACAGGAGTAAGAGGCTTGATGACTACAAATATGTGCAATCATAAGAGAGGAAATGCGTAACCATAATGGGAATAACAGTGGAAAGATGAAAAATAAAACCAAAACTTCTCATTCCAGCTCTGCTGCATGATAAAGATTTGTAGTATCACAAAAATGAAGAGATGAAAATAGAATGGACAGACTGTCTGTACAGAGAATCGTTACATGCATTACAGAAGTGAGGACAGATGAGGATTAGCTTAAAATTTCAGTAAGCCATTTACCACCACCATGCATTACATTCACATGATGTTGAGGAAAGTGTGTCCTTACTTTAACCACATTCCCAGTAAACAAAAGAACATGTGGTAAATGTGAATAATTAAAAAGAAAAAAATATGGAAATTAATGGCATGGCTACACAGTAGAGTGCTGAGTAGAAAGCTAAATGAGTTTGAAAAGGGAGTCATATGAAAAAAAGTCACTGGGAGAGTGAAAATTAGCCAGGTCAATAAATATAAGTGAATTGACAGCCCATATCTGAAGCGTCAAGCCTGGATGTTGTACAAGAGTTACAGGCACACACACACACACATTTCTGAGCACAATGGGAGCAAGAGGAACAACTGGGGGAATGACTGGAAAAAGGAACAGAGCCCATACCTTGGTCGCCCATCATCAGGTGTGCCAGACCTTAAAGGAAAACAAGAGCACAGTCAGCAGAGAACAAGGGATCATGGGAAGCTGTGTGACACTGACATGCAGGCATGCTCTTTCAGAGCAGATGTCTGTGTTACTTGGGGAGTGTGGATAAGGGAAAAGTGGGAAGGAGAGAAAGAGGGGGATGCATAGACAGGGTCAGCAAGATGAGCATTTAGTCAACCAAAGCAGGTTGCAATGCATCATCATCCACTTACTAGATATAATTCAGAAATTTAAATTCAGGCTGACCTTTGTTCTCTAAGATGATCATTCCACCTACCACACTTAAAAAGCAATCACTACACAAATATAGAGCTGTGTTCACATAATAGTTGACTCATACTCAAACAAAATTATACAGATAAAAAATGAAGATGTCTTCTGAAGCATTTTCTGTTATAAATTGTGTTTTCTACTTAGCCTTCTAGTCAGTTTAAGCTTCAAATCTGTAATACTCAATTTTAAGGGAATCTTAATACAAACAAAATGACCAACCTTGTGTAATAAAAAGAAGCTTGCATTATGTTAAAAGACTGCATGGAATTAATTAAGATTCCTTTTCACTTTTTATTACAATATACTTACCAACAAGATTCAACCAAATAAAATTGCATGCACCTTAGAAAATAACTTATAAATATGGCTTAAATTTTCAGGTTTTAATTGTGATTTGTGATAACCATGAACAAATAGTTAAATAAACAAAAATCTGCATTTAATATATTAAATGTTCATCTTGAATTCATGTATTTAAAAAAAAAAAAAATATATATATATATATATATATATATATATATGTCAATATTGCTATGCAGCAATTGCAGCAATCTTTCTGTTAACAGTGTTTCTTAGATTAATATTTTTATGTCTTATTCTGATTTATCAGAATAATCTGGTGTTACTAGCCCATAATGGTGTCAGTTCTGGTTCTCAGGGTCTTAAACCAGACTATTGTGTAAATGAGGCAATCAAAGTAGGCACAGAATTAGTGTATAAGTATTCACAGTTAACCCTCTGGGTGGGTTTTCACCTACAGGTGGAAAAGATATCCAATCCCATTCTGCAAAACTACATAAAAATGTAATCTAATCATGCAAAGAGAATCCCAGTGTGGTGATATGTGCAATAAATGGACATGCCAATATCAGTGCTTGTAGCCATCTAAATGCAATATGTTACTGACCCTAACATCCTTAGAACCCTTTAATATACATATTTAAATGTCTTGGATCTAAAAGCTATGGCAATGTATGAGTATTCTCTGAATACCCAGAAAAAAATAAAAGAGAAAATTTAATTAATCAGACTTACCACTCCAGTAATAGCGATACTATTACCCTTATAAAACATTTGCACACATTCATTTGAGAAGCCTTAGCCATAACAATGTGTAAAAAAAAAAAAAAAAAAGAACCAGCTATTACAATACCCACCTTCAGTATAGTTGTCTTCTGGAAGCACAGACAGGCAAAGAGAAAAAGAGGAAGATATTCATTAAGCAGCATGCAGACTAGTACTGGCCATTGCATGTCATCACCATGCAAGGCATTAAACATCACATGCAAGTGATCTATTGTAACCCCTGCAGAGGAAACGCTAAAGTATGTAAAGGTCTTTTTGTCCATACATTGACCTGGAATACAGGACAGAGTTGTGAGTGAATATGCCCTTTTGAACATCTGAAATTACTTCAAAGAATTTAATTCTATCAAGCAAGTCCATTATATTGAAACTTGAGGCGGGTTTATAGTGTTCTGTTAAGCTCATTAAATCTTTTTTTTTATTAGCCTTTTTTTTTTAAATGATGAACTGTAACTTTTGATATCAACAACTATTTACTTCAGCAGCTCAGTGAAATCTAGTTTGTTTTTCTTGACTGAAAAGCTGCTGCATGTGATGAAATACACTGCAACAGAAAATAACCTAAATAAATTGAGCTGGCTGCGGTAACACAATGCCTCTAAGGTTTCAGAACCGGTAGAGGAGTCTTGTGTCACTTATTCAGGTGAATTGGTCACAGTAGTGAAGGCAATGACCTGTGACCACATACGGGTAATACAAAAGGAGATTGCCTCCTGGATGAAATTCTCCTAACACTAATTTTGGCAAACAATGTGAGTTTTGTGGAGGTGACAAAAAACTGACATGTGAAATCGGTCTTTAATAAAGGATATAGGTGAAGAATTATATGTTGGTAAAGTAATAGCAAACAGGTACGGTAAACATGCTAACAGTGACGAAATAAATTAGTTTAACAAAATGATTAGACTGGAAACATGCAAAAATAATCAAATGAGAATGTTTAAGGACTCAAACACTTCCTATGAAAAGAACAAAAATATAGTCAGTCACCAGTACTATTCACCTAACAGTGTTATTTATTGTTATTTATTTAATCATTAAAATTTAGAGCAGATATATAAAAAAATCATATAAAATATCTAAAAATAAATAAATAAATGTGATGAAAACACAATCATTTGACTTTTAACTTTGGATTAAAAAAATGAACCAAAATCATGAAAACATCAACATGCAATGTATATATAAAAAACAAAGAAACATGGTCCTGTAATCAATCCAGTTACAATAACCATGCGACCAAATAGGGACAAAAGCCAAGTTTCCGCTACTAAATAAACTCCTACCTCTTTAAAATGGTTTCTTGCCCAGATTTATTTTGACCCAAACTTACCATCACCACTGGTTCCCCTTCCAAATCAGACACCATGCACAAAATCAATCCAAATTATCACAATTAAACAGTTCACTTGTTCGTTGACATGACCACATCAAATTTGGTCAAATTTAGATTGATTTTATTTTATGTAATTTGAAATATTTTTGATTATATATATAAATGATAGTAGAGCCTCATTTATCCTTGTCCTTCAGGATTGAACTTTCTACACAGACAGACATGTATATTTGTATTAGAATGGGTTAATTTAGTTTCACTGAAATGTGGGCACATGTGGATAAAGTTTTCCAATTTAACAAAAGAGAGGACATTTAGATAAATGAGATTCTATAGGCCCTTTTCAGAGAAGCTTTTTGGATGTGTCATCGCAGGGTAAACACAGGTATAATTAATAAAATGATTTATGGACCAGTTCCATTCAGATGGGCCAGGGCTCAAACAAATTGGCTGAGGCACACTAAATAAAGTGGGACCATCATTTTATCAATTACATCTGTGTTTACTCCACTGGCATGTCAGAATGGCCTCTGTGAAAAGAGCCGATCTTTAAAAATTATACAAGCATGCAGTATGTTCACAAAAACTTTTCTTGATAATGAGAAGCAGGCTACTGAAAAAGCATTCTGACAAGGCAAGCATGAAGCTGGCAGTTGCATGAGAAAAGTGAAAGAAACAAGAACACTGGCTGATGTCAAGACCCCAAAGACCAAAATTGACTTAAACATTTTGCCACAATAACTAATAAGTAACTAATAATTAACTCACTAGGGTGTACAGTACAGTAATTGCATTCTTCATTGCATTCAATTCAATTCAGTGAGTGATCTATGGAGGGGGAATTTTTTTTAATAGCTGGTGAAAGATTGTGTAACCTATAGGGTTATTGCACAATTAACACTGTATTATAGTGATTCCCTTCCTCTAATGATGATGATTATTAATTGTTATTACACAAGTAAAGCTTGAGGGGCATGCATTTCGTATCCTTATATTAAATCTGATCTTAGAACATTATCCTCACATAATTCTAAACCTCATCTGGATTTGAATATGGGGAGCAAGTCTGACAACTATTCATGACAAATTTGTCCAGCAATGTGATCAAACCTAATGAATCAGATATAAAAAAATCTTCAGTAGACAGCAAGGCAGCCAATGAGGTTTCTTTAGGTGTTTAGAAGAAAAGAAGCTTCCCTTTAACTGCAGTATCAACTGACAGGAACCATTAAAACATGTCATGTTTCTCCTCTCTCTGACACACACACAAACACACACACACACACACACACAAACTTTCTTTCACAAATGTACCCAGCTGGTTACATTCTAATCCAGAGACGTAAATCCATTTAATCCCCTTGACAAAGTGATCCCAGTGCTATTGTGCTGGTAACACTACACCAAAATGCACTCAACTGTCTATCATACGATCTGCATCACTGATGGTCTTATGCTGTTGATCATGCACATGGTGTGTGGCTCATGGAAAATAATTACATTACTATTCACGTTAATGCCTCACTGAATAAAACATCTGGAGAATAACAACAACAAGGATTGTACATAAATCTATAAATTGATTTTCTTTTCTCGTTGCCTCTTGCAGACATTATTCTGACCCTTTACAGAATCCTGACCCTCTGACTGTGAACTCAAAACTGTGAAAACTGATTAAATATAAAGTGACACACCATAGGAAGGAAAACGAACAAAGCTCAGTCCACTGTTTTACTGCACAGGGTACCGTCACCCAGCTGTACAAAATGTCATTAAGGCACACATGTCTCTACAGTGTGTCTGGATGCAGTTGGCTGAGTAGTCTTGGCAGGATCTCAGTGACAATAGACTTCACATAAAGTAACGTGTCACATTCACTAGACCCAACATCGATATAATTCATTTTCTCTGCCATTTGACAATTTCATAAGATCATGTCTGCCTGAATCAGCCTTTTTTCATCTATGCTTAAAGTCATCAGCATTGCAGTGTTTTAGCTTTGTACAAAGTGTACCTGTTAAAGGCATACTATATTTTTGAACAACAAAATTTAAATGGATTCCACTATTGATTTTTTTATTGATTTTTTAATTACACTTATGATTAAGAACTCATTAATGGAATCCCTCTGGTTTACTATTACAAAGTCAAAATTATTGTAATATATACCGTATTTTTCGGACCATAAGGCGCACTTAAAATCCTTTAATTTTATCAAAAATCGACAGTTCGCCTTATAATCCGGTGCGCCTTATGTATTAATTCTGGTTGTGCTTACTGACCTCGAACCGATTTTATGTGGTACACGGTGCTCAAAAACCTGTCAAAATGCTTTAGAATGACTTTGGTAAGCTACGAAGCCGCACCGCTTGATGGATTGTTGGAGCATTGCAGCTACCGTAGTCAGGGGCCTCGCGGAGTAATACGTACTGTACTTCAACATAATGTTACGGTGTGTTTATTAGGACCCCAAAATGGCACCTATTAAGAGACATGAGAGGAATGAACTGAAAAAGTGAGTGTATTGTTTTGTATTTTATGTTACAACTGAACAATGTTGAGAGTTATTGTGAATGAGTTGAATAAAGTTTGACTTATCTGACTGTTTTGTTTCGCTGAATGCGCTTTATAATCCGATGCGCCTTATGTATGAAAGTAGACCCATTCATTGATATTGCGCTTTATAGTCCGGAAAATACGGTATGT